>SSNU01000127.1:389151-537516 GCA_012064415.1 Gyrodactylus bullatarudis | reverse complement strand
CATTGGTCCGAAACAAATGAATAATTGCTATTGGTCAAGACAGCCCTTTCATGTTCTTGTAATATATATATATAACTGCTCAAGTCGGTGTAAGGTCTGAAGAGAGCCGACGAAAATAAAAGCTTTTATTCACCTAACCAGCATGACCATTAGTCAGCGCCCCCAGAATATTTTCGAGGAAATAAGGCAATTAATGTCTCAAAATGATAAATATTTGATGCATAGTTATAGAACGTGTGAATTTGTTAGGCCAAATGATAATACCCGCATATATCACTTATACTTTCTGTAAACAGACCATTTGATAATACACCGAATAGATCTTAAACTATTTGTAAAAATGACTTAGACCAATTGTTAAATAGGACTTTTACCCTTGGACTTTTTGTAATTAACCCTAAAATTAATTGAATATACCTATTGTAGTATGACTTTTTATTCTATATATAATTAATAGTTTCTAGATTCCCTGAAGAAGTGAGTGAAATTTAAGCATTTTTACTTCCCTTCTTGCAGTCATGAAAAAATTTAAATGATGATCCAATTTAGCCGTACTATTATATCACTTCGAGAAAAATTTGGTCCATTCTCGACAATTAAAAATGTGCCTAATAAATTATTTATTTTAATAAACTATTCAACAATTTATTTAATAAATTGCAACTTTTCATATCCATATTAATTAGTTTTTATATCAATGAAAATTTGCGTATTTCGAGTGGATTTATTCAATGACTGCGTTTTATTATTTGAAAAGCTAATGCTACTCTGGAGAAAGAAGAAACAAACTCCAAAAATATGGCTGACCTTTTTGGAATCCCTAGTTCAGTTTCTCTTATTCATAGAAGAGCTCAAGAAAGTTTATCAAGTTACCTCCCTATATAGAACTCATGAAATTATTCGTTTACTCCACATCACCTCAACCTATGATGAAAGAAGGCATTTTGAAGAGTTGAAGAGTTATATCAGTTCAGAGGAAGGAAATACAAGGGAATGTTTTGCCAAACTAATGAATGATTTATTCGCATGCCTTGTAGGTACATTAACTTAATTTAAAAAGGCTAGTTTTAGTATTGACCTCATCAAGAACTTATTCCTTCACAAGGTCAAGACTGAGTCAGGAATGTTGAAAAATGGAAATACTTTGTTTATTAGATTGGATAAAAAAGAAGTTCGATGTGTAAGTTTTAAATTATATCTAAAGTCAAAAGAATCATTTAGTGGACACGACACAAGAATTTGATTTCAGTAAAACAATAAAAATAGCAATAAATCTTACAATTCAATCATTAAGTAAAAAAAATTTTCAGGTTGTACGGCCGATTGTACGGATCTAAACTAATCTTGGTCCCAAACATAGCCAGGCATCGTTCGCTAACTTAAGTTTACTTTTATTCAAATTCGGGAAAAGGATAGCCATGTTTCAGGGTTTACTAAGTTCATTAGATACTAACGTATTTGCTCTTGTTAATCTAAAAGATAATACTTGAATTTAGCCTTTGTCAGAAGTCGTTTTAGTATTTGGATTAAAATAGGGCTGAATGAAGATTCGAAGGTAAGACTTGAATTATTGTAAAAAGATATATTTCATTTCCCATATACACCATATGTACCTTAATAATGCATGAAACGTTTTCAAGTTCTGATTTGTATAATTTTTATCGAAAATTGTAAATAGGTAGATGCCATAACAGCTGGAATGATGCAATTAGGCTGGTTTAAGATTGAAGAATTTGCAAAATACCTGATCGTATACGTTTCTAGGAAGGATAAATCCGCCAAGTTGATTGATTTTCTAGAATTTCGAGCCTTTCAATTGCCAGGTATCTACACAGGAGATTCGAATCCTCTCTTTAAACTTGTTGGTGCCATTGTAAGTAAAAATTATAATCTTGCTTAGAAAGAATTCGACACAGAAGAAGACAAATGTAATTACTTTTATTGACTTTAGACCTGACAAAAACTTCAAGAGAAAAATCAGAAGACCATAGAATTCAGGATATTATTCCATCTTATTATGGATTTGGAGAAGAAGACGTATGTTTTGAGTTTTATTCCTACAATAAAAGGCTTGCAAATCAGTTGTTTTGTTGTATGAAAAATTTGATGAGGTAAATTCGGTTTATTTAACAAATATCTTCTAGAGCGAAGGCCTCCTTCAAATTCAGTAGAAATTAATTATTAAAATGTATATGACGAATAATTGCTGTTATAGATTCGAAAATAATTTTAAAAATATACCAAAATATAAATTCGAGTTATTAAAAATTTATCAGTTAAAATTTTTTAAAACTCTTAATCAAAGTACTGTATTAATTGGACTTTAAAATTTTCAGATTGTGCTTCATCTTAGATAATTGCAGTAGATATGTACGAAAAATAAAAAACGCATGGCATTGGGATAAAAGGGAACTCACGTCTTATCAGAAAAATTCAATTTTTAGTAATTTAGTCCATTTCCCCACAAAAGATAGATAATTAAGCTGGATTTAAAAAATAATTTAGTAACACAATACTTATTAAATATCTGACACAATTATTTTGAAAACCACAGATTAAATTCAAAGAATTTTAACTTTTAGCTGTTTAAATATTTTGAAGAATCAAAATTTAAGATATAATTTAAGTATGTGTCCAGAAAAAAGACGAAATGCGCGTATATGTCTACCATATATGTATACGTGGATTATTTCTTTTACAACTATCTAAATTTAAAATATGACTTATCAAATTGCAGTAATCTATATTCAATTAAATGCATTATGACCCACATAAGATCTAAAATTGACTATACTAAAACACTTTTATATCCAGATCTTCATTATTGAGTTGCCACCAGAATAATTTTCGATTTAAATTTTCAGACTCAATTTATCACATTCATCTACAAAGACTCCAAGATTTTAATTATTCATTATTTTATTTTACAGACTTTAACGAGATTCACAATGTATTTAGACTTTATTTATTTTTGTACATATTTTATCTTGAATTTCCTTTAAATACAGAACTGATTTCTAACAAAAAAAAATTGATGGGATGGTTAGTTTGGTTTTTTCTAGCCTTAGCTTGATTTGAAATCAATTCATCATACATTCGCAAGTTTATTTACGACAGCTTTTGAAAAGGGAGACAAGGAATCGTTCAAGAAATTCATACGCTACATTAACACAGATAAAGGGAAATTATTGGGGTAAACTCCACCAGTGCATGGTAAGCATTTTTATGAGAAGAATTTGGGCATTTTTTGGTGAGTCAGAGTTGGAAAGTTTTTTTGGGTCACATTTAGACGATTAAACCGAATTTTTGATAGACCCGCTATTAGGATCATTAATTTCCTAGGATTAAATATGATCAAGAATAGAGATAGATAAATCAAATAGATTTCGACTCAAAATTCAAATTTTTTTATTTTTTATAAATATCCATCAAAAAAGATACAGATAAAAAATTTAGAAATTTATTCGTAAATTCCTAACATCGTATTAATTAACTCTACTTAAAAAATAGTTAATAACAATAATTTGTGGTAAATTGAACAGAATATTTCACTAATGAAGTTCTCTATTCTTCTTAAAATTAATCTCCACTAAAACTTCGAATGATCAAACTAAAATTTTAAAATTTTTTCAAGGAAGTCAAAGAACCAGGTACGAAAGCTCTCTTGGTGAGTTGTCTTCTAAGTTGATTATTTTCGATATAGCAAAGAATAACGGATAAACACAGCAAAGATAAATTTGCAACATTTTTAAAGCTTCGTCTGATCAAACCGTCTAGTAGATTTGTAAGTTTTTAAACTGGCTTATCTTTAAAAAGAAAGAAGCCTTCAAAGAAGGCATGATGAAAGATGAGCTTACTAAAAACCACTGGGTTACACACTTTGGAGAATACGTCATCTTTCTAGCTAATCGAAAAAAACCTTGTTATAAATTGACCAATTTCATAGATTTTTATCCTAAAGAACTGGGAGGTTGTTGTTACCAAGGAAAAGCAAATTCCCTGTACCGATTAGTTGGAGCTTTTGTAAGTTGAAATGTTTCCTCATTAAAATTAAAGATGAGAACAGAACCTGATGCTAAAACATGTAAATTGATACGAATTATTCTTCTAATAATAGATTTTACCAAAACTATAATCGGCTATACAGGCTATATTTGAGGTACAAGCAATTGTTGGGGAATTTACAGAAGATGATGTAAGGCTTTATTTTATACTGTATTTTTCATTCGACTCCAAATAAATATTCAATTTATTCATGAATTTCAGAATTTTAGAAAAATCTCTATTTCGATTTTTTGAAGTTTAATGTCTGAGACTTTGTGAAGAATCAAAATATAATTTGTTATTTTTAGTTGAAATTTCTATATCTGGCCTTTAAAGTCTTAAAATCAACGAATCTGATTCGATTTTTGAAATCCTTACGAAAAATTAATAAGAATTTCGACTCTTGATAGGTCTTATTTTCTGATATGCACGAGTTTCGGAGTGCACTGTATTTATATTTTAATAAAAAAATCGATAAAGTGAGCCAAAGGTGTAGTAACTTGTGTCGGTTAAAGTTTTTGTCATTTGAATTTAAACTTAATGAATAAAGTAAAAAGATGCAGATTATTTCACAAATAAAGATCTGATGTCTTCTTACTTCATTCAAATTCCCATGTTATTGGTAACTCTGCTCAAAACTAATTTAATATGTCCCTTTCTTTATCTCAAGGATCGAATAAATTTTCGAAAAAGAAATTCTTGACGAAAAAATGAGTTTTCTTTTCTAAAAGTTTTGACCTTTAAATTAAAAAAATTCTCCTTGAAGTCTTTAAAAGAATAATTTTCAAGATTTTTTCCAGATCTTCTATCGATCTATTAATCAAAGTGATTTCTTTATTTTTAGGGCCAAAGCATCACAGTACTAATCTATAAAAAGTTTGAAAATGTAAGTTAAATCTATAAATCTCTACATTTTACTCTTTTAGGAACATAGAAGTGTGGAAGATAAACTTCAAATTGTTCCAACAATTCGGGAAAAGAGCGGTAAATAATTTTATCAACTTGATACATTTTTTTATTCGAAAACCGACAAGAATCTCAATTCATTTAGGTACCTACTGATTCACATAATCTTTTGGACAATTCTTAATATTCTGTATTTATTTTTTTCATCTTTCTGTTTCAGCGAATAACTATGGTTGTTGAAAATTTGAGTATTGTGACAATATATAAATAAAGATTTCAATTTTGAAGAATTACAATGGGTTACGCATTTCAAATCTTTTTCTATTTAAATATTGATAAACTCATATTTTCAAAACTATTCAAGCAGTCAAAATTCAACTGAGCTTTGACGTGAATCATGAAAAAGATAATGAATGGTTGCATATAAAAAATGAAAAGGAGTTAAATCGTATTATAGTTTCGTCTAGCTACTATATAGTAGTTAGAAAATAACATTTGAATTTATTTTGAGCAGGTGTTTTAAATAAAGCTATTCTGGAAATAGTCTTCACTTTAAATTTGATGCTGGCGTTAAAAACATGATATCTCCACCCAAAATATATTAAAAATTTCGTATCATCACTTGGAAGTAGGGATAATAACATTTTTTAAACCTAAAAATTAAGTTTTGGATAATTTTTAGACCATTCAAAAGATTTTAATTACTAGATTAAAACCGTACAGTAAACACCGTACCAATCTTTCATTAATTAAAGCTGATCATGAAATTGTGAGAATAGAGAGCTAGTCTCAATGATTTTAACCCTTTAAAGATTGTAAGATTGAAAATTTAAGAATACGGTGATAGATGATATTAGTTAAGGAGATATTTGCAGAAAAAATTAGTATTTTTTGGCAACAAATTTGGTTCCTTTTTTTATTTTAAGAGATTAAAGTATCTTTCTTTTATTCTTTCTTTCTTTACCTTCTCATGAAAATTTTTGATTTTCTTCAAAAACAAGTAATTTAAAGATTATTAGTATTAGTTTTCTTTTAGAAAAGTGCTAAAATAATTATTTTCAAACCCAGTTAAAAAAATATGAATGAGAAGGGGTACAATAACCAATTTCAAAATTAAAATTGTTTATGAAGGTTTATTTTGTATCGCGTATTTCAGAAACTGGTCAGTGTAAATAACATCAAGTCCTTAGACAATGTAAAAAATGATTTCTTTGCTGTAAAATAATAATACCCTTGGGCTTTAATTTCTCAGTAGAGAAGTTAAATCTCTCGGCATAATGTCAAAGAAATAAGTTAATAAGTTAAGACGGAATTCTAGTTCACTTTCCGCAAAGAAAATATCTCAAAAGATGGTAGAGAAGAGAATACTAATACATCAAAAGATGAGAGACAAATTTAATATCTTTCCGTCAGAGTCATAAAAATTATGATAAATCAAACTGTATATTTTGATTTATATGTAAGTTGTACAATTTATTGTATACTACTCAAGTCTCAGGGGTCATAAAAAGCTAAACATATACTTATAAGGTCATCATCTTCTGATGTACATTACGGCAACATTATGCAATCTCTCCCAGCATAGGGGAATTCCCAGGCTCAATCATACATTCCTTAACCCTTTCGGTGCCGAGACTATTTCACAATTTTTATAAAAACCAAAATTTAGCTATGAAGATACCAAGTTATTTGGCCGAAAATATTAATAATGCAAATTCACATTGTGAGCTTCAATTTAAACTTTAATTGATCCAGAAACCTATCTAACTGGTAGAGTTATGAAGGTTCAAAAAAATTGGAAAATGGATATATATGTCCATCGGCACCGAAAGGGTTTACAATTAGATTTACAACGGTTGTATTACAACCTTTTATTTTATTCAAAATAATTTTTCTTTACTCAAAAATATAGTTTAGATATAGATGAAAAGTAATGACGATAAAAATATATAGCTTGTTAATATGAAGATGAGATATGTATAATTTTTACAAAGTTCTCAATTTTTTCACCAAGAAATAGAATATGATCAAAATTTCACTTTGTTTGGAGAACGATATTGAAACCAAAAGTCAGAGGTGTTTGTTCCAACGATAATGGCAGTTTGTTGAATAGTGCAATTTTTCTAAGCCAAATAGGAATAGGATTGGAAGTTCATCATAAGAGAAAGGACCTAAACAGGAACGGAGAAAATGGAATTGAAGACGCTCAATCTTCTTCTGAGTACTTTTAGGAATGTTTGAAAGGAGAGCTCTACCATTGTCAAGATGTAGCAAGATACATTGTTTATACAGGGTGAGTCGGAGTTCCGTGGAATTTCTTAATAAGTATGATTTAATTCTCAAAATCATAAGACTCTCCTATGCATTAACACGAGTAACCAGCTTGCAGATGTAAATAGAGGAGCGTTCAGATCGAGGCTGAGCAAGATACTATCACTAAGCTTTATTCAGCAAAACTAGCATGTTTTGTCTCTCATTGTCTTTCCTCTTCAGGATTTATACAGAGAAGGGAGTCACAACTTTTCGTGTTATTCAATGTCCATACATACTTGACAATACACTAACCTCCCTTCATATAACTTCTTAAAAACTATTTCCATTTTATAAAATATACTTTCAGACTTCATTCTTAAACCTCGAGAGTTGATAAAATTGATCAATTGTATTCAGTCTAAAGAAAATAAATTGTTTTAATATCATCGAACGTAATAAAGTACAATAAAAGAACAGCTGGAAAATATTCCAAAGTATTTTGAGCTATTCACTGATGTATTGAAAACCATAGATTACAAGATATCTCTTTATTTTTTAAAATTACTTGAAAACAAAACTATTCCTATTCCTCTTGATGTTCCTATTTTGTGAATTTGATAAATCTGATCAAAAAAATTCAAAATGCCTAATTTTATCCGATCCAGTGATTTATTTCCCTATCCATAAGTTAATACAAAATAAAATATAAATTCTCTAAAAAGTCCAAGAAAAATAGCTCATGGATGATTGGTCTTGTCATTCAAGATTATTGAATTATTTTTTATATTTTCGTGTCGGTAAAATTAGTAAAGCCTCAAGAATGAGATGCATTGCATAATGAAAATAAAACTTTATCCCTTGAATTGGATGAATAAGCCAATCAGGAAATGTTTCATTTCAGACCAATGGAAATCAATCATGATTCATGGATAAACTTTTTTGGCTATATCATAGTAATGATACTGTAACACTGTTTATTTATCTAATCGTTGCGTAAAAATGGAAAACTTGAAAATTATTCTCCTAATTCTAGTCATTTTTAACTTTAATAAGTCCGAAAATCCTTCCTCAGCATTCAAGAAAATATTCAGCATTAATGAAGATTTAAGGAATAATTCTTTTGTTGGGAAAATCAGTGAAAATGATTTTGATATACATCAACTTCAGAATACCAACTACTTCAGAATTGACCCTTCAAATAACAACAATATTTTGGTCAATAGTAAACTCGATCGAGATCATGACCGTTATTTATGCATGGAGAACACATGGCCGGAAATATGTGCTTGGACTGGTGTTGTAATTGTTAACGATTCATCATTATTTAAAATAAAAATTATCATCAACGATGTTAACAACAATGCGCCAAGCTGGGCCTTTGAATTTGGAGGGGTCCCTGAAGTATTCCCCCAAGATCCAAAGTTAAAAATTCAAAATATAAATGTTGAGATTGCTGAAAACTCGCCAATCGGCAGCCGAATTGATTTACCCCTGGCCAATGATCCTGATTACGGGATTAATTCTATTCAAACGTATGATCTCTATCAATCTGACCAAAACCATTTTGTTTTATCTTCAAGTTTGGGTCCAAACGGCCTCTTGCCTCAACTGGTCGTAAATAACAATCTGGATTATGAAGAAAACAAAAGTTATGAAATGATCATAAGCGCCAAGGACGGCGGAGGTCTTTCAGGTCTTGCCCGGCTTATCATAAGAATAACTGATAAAAATGATAACAAACCCATCTTCGTCAATACATCAAGTGAAGATTTCCTCCTTGAAATTAATGAAGACATTGAAGTTGGATCAAGGATAACTAACCATCCAGTTGCTAGAGATTTGGATTCTGAAGTACTTGGAGAGGTACATTATCGATTTTCTCTGTCAACAAACGAAAAAACCCGAAAAGATTTTTCAATTGATCCTACAACAGGTGATATAATTGTGATGCAAAAGTTAGATTACGACACAGGGTCAGCAGAAAATTACTCGTTCGTTATGGTAGCTGAAGACGGTGGTAAGCCGAGTCAGTCAGCTTCGAAAAAAGTGATCATTCGTCTCCTTGATAGCAATGATAATTTTCCTCAGATCATTCTAACACCAGCAAACTCTCAAGAATTAGAGCTTGTAGAAGAACATGATCTTGAATGTCTAATTGCCACTGTTACAGTTACTGATTTAGATCGGGGATCTTTTGGTGAATTTCACTGCAAACTTGAGAATGGAGACAAAATGAACTTTACCTACAAGCAACAGATGGGCAAAATGAGTGTATTCCAGTTGATGACAAATTTGAAGTTTGATCGTGAAGTAGAATCTGTAATACATGACACACTCAAATGTACAGACAAGGGAAATCCCCCAAAAACATCGGAGAAAAAAATTGAAATAAAAATTTTGGACATTGATGATAACGGCCCGAAGTTTGGAGAGGATAAATACACTTTTATGGTGAGTTTGCACTACAAAATATAGTTAAATATCTTTAAAAGGTTTTTAAAAAATTCAGATAATTTTCTAACTTAATATCTGCGTATTTTTGAATAATTTACTTTGTATAAACCAATAATAAGCTAACAATAACTTTCTTTTGTTTTATTTGAATTAATAAGTTTAAACGCAAGTAAGTTTGGAATATTTTATTCCAAAGAAGAAGATATATTTGGATCTTGAATTTAGAAATGTGTCAATTACATGTTTTGTCAAAACTACTTATTATTAGATAAACAATTGATAAAATCCATGGTTTCAGCAAATTCTAGAACAATAAATTCATTTTTACTCTTAGGATAAATTTAAAGAGAAAAAGAATAAAAAATAAACCATTCTACAGAAAGAGACAGACCTTGACTTTCAATAAATCAACCCCCAATTCAGTGTCTCATAATTAGAAGAGATGTTGATTGAATTAAAGTTCTTAGCAAAAGAAGAAAACTCAGATTTGATATGATCACAATCTAGAGATTAATCGATTGCATTTGAGATTTTCTGAAGATTTCCATGGATAAGAGATTAGTGAAAGATGTCCCAAACCATACCGATTCAAGAGAACTTCAAGTTTCGTATTCTTCTCCTTAATAATACAAAAATAAATGTGATCTAAATTCCCAATTGAAGAGAATCATTCTAAATCTTTTATTAGATAAAAGGTATTTCATTAATTTTCCCGTCTATCAAAAAAAGAATTCAATATTTTTCATCCAGACATGTTAAATCTTTACTTGGGTTTAAAATTTATTTCTCTAAAAACTAAACTAAACTTGCATTGAATAAACTAGGGTCAAAACTATTGTGGAGATCTGATTAAAAGTATTTGTTACTAATAACTTATTATTTTGTCAATATGGCAGTATAATTATTTACTTTTTTATTAGTAATAACTTATTAGTATTTAAATGCTTATTTTATTCAGCTACTCCCTCTGTTATGTAAATCATTTTTATGTCATCAGGGTTCAAAGTAATAAGGTCTTAAAATGTATAATTTTGAAGATAAGGTAAATTAATACTTTATTATAGAATTTTATTTCATTCATATCAAGGAACTCAATCCTCATTTTTTGAGGTAGGGAGATAATTTTCATTGTCTAACAATTTGCCAAGCTCAAAAATACCTTGGAGATAGTAATTTCGATTTTATCTCGAGGCTTTATTTTTAATTCTATCTACTTGTAAGTAGTTTATGTATGATACTTTTTGTAAATTCGCGATAAAGAAATAATAAATACCTTAAAATCGATAAATAATATTTAAAAATATTTTTAGATCTTAAAAAATTATTTTTAGGTATTATTTTTTGAGGCTCTAGTTATTAGTTTAAGGTATTATTTTAATACTTTATCGAGAATATACAACATATATCTTACATGATCTACTTACAAGTAAATCGAATAAAATCAATTGATGTTGAAATAACTAATAAGTTATTAGTGATAACTAATGGCTACACTTTACTAATTTTGATATCTTGTCGATCTTTTAAAAGTTTTATTGGCAATAATCGGTTTCCTCTTCTAATTGAGATCGCCAAACATCTTTGAAATTTTCTCGCTAAAAATTTGAAAAAACGGAAATTCAGCGCTAATTCAAAATTTGAAAAAAAATTCTCTTCATAATCGGGATTTCAGAGAATCTTCATCACATTCGAGTTCTTGAGGAAAAAATCATGAACTCCTGACTTCATATCAACCAAATTTAGGTTTTTTATGCAATTTCATCTATTTATCTATTTCTTGCCAAGACTTCTGCGATTATTTTGATGAACGAATTGGTTTTTAATTTGGAAAAATAATTTTTCAAGATATTAGACTTTACAAGCAATGTAAATGTAGATTTATTATCAATTTCTCCTTGATTGATCACAGAAAGGAAATTCGAATTATTCTACTCTACATTAATGATACAAATAAATTTTGATAAAGTGAATTATGAGGCAAGTTTTGTTTTAAATGTCTCCACTTTAAAGTTTCCTCTTGTCCAGATATATTCAGATGATACTCTTAGGTTGAACTTTCTGAGATTAAAATAATTATTTTAATTTATTGTCCTCTTATAAAGTCGAGCATGAATGATTTGAGAAATATTTCTTCAATTATAGACTCATAATTTGTCGAATGATAATAAAAGTCTTACATGTAATCGTATGAATTTTCAAGATCTGAGCTTTAATAATTATACAATTTAATAAAATTTAACCCTTAAATTTTTTTAAAGGAATTCGCTGAGATTGAGTTTGGGAGTTATTGGCCCAAAAATTGACCATTTTTAGACCATGAAAATGGCTAAAATTTTTATTTCAAGAGATGTATTCAAGGTGATCACATTTTCGAATTCTACAAATATGGTTTTTTTTTCTCTTCGATTTCTGAGAGAGGCTTTTCAAAAACCTTGTTTATGTTTTCTAGGAAGTTATATATTTTTTTCTAAAACGAGTCATTTTTAAATTTTCATAACTTCTCAATAACATAACGTAACTTGATAAGTCATGGCTTATTCGAAAGAATATTAGTTTTTCTTAAAGAAAAATGTTCAATAAATTATTTTCAGTTTCTTTAAAACAGAATTATGGCTTGAGAAAGTTATCTGTTCCATATATGACCCAGAGAAGCTTAAAGGGTTAAAACCTTTTTACAAGCCAATTCTTGTTCTGACTGTGATTCTCAGGTTCATTATTTTCAAACTCTTGACTATTAGATAGATTAAGAATCATCTGCCTTTTTTTCTTTCACATTCTTGAACTAAATTAATCTCTTCAAACTTTATTAGAGGAGATTGTATATCTTAGAGATTTTATTTAATCTGAATTCACGTTTAGTTCACAATATATTCAATCCAAGAAGAACGTATCTTATTAAATATTTATTGTCATTTACAGAAATGCAACAGAAAATTTTCATTTGTTGCAATGCATAGTTATTTTTGAACAGGCAGGATAGAGTTGAGTTTATATCCCATCAAAAATATTAAGGATTCTTTTACTATCGTGTTTAGCTATCATGCATTTGAAAAAATTTCATAATTGATTTGCTTAATTAAAAATGTTGCTTGTATAAATTCTTCAAATCAAGCCCAATTCAAGAGGAATAAAAGTTGAGAAAAAAAATGGAATCTAACATCATTTTTCTGGTCGTGTTTTACTTTTCATTAGAAATGAAATCTCAAAATAGTGCTGAGCTGATTGAAAACGTTCTAAACGAAAAAATTGACTGACGGAAATCATGATATTTGATTTCTTTCAGAATCCTAATAATCAATACTTTTTGCAGTCTTTTGCATACATTGGATCCTATACAATTTGTAGGATAAGTCAATCCATAAATTGAAAATAAATCGACTGTCGTCCAGCTGTCTCTACGTTTGATATGAGTTTCCTCTTTTTAATTTTTTTTAGATTTATTTGTGTCCAATAATTGAATTTGGATTTCAAAAATTGTAAAGAAAGAAGAAAAAGAGTTGACTCTTCGGACGAAATTAATAAACATAAACTCGTAATGACAGCATTCAAAAATTGGAAATGCTCTCCGTGAATAGGTTAGGAAGATGAATTTCTTGATATGTAAACTAAATTTACTAACTTCTGATATTGATCATGGTAAGTAGAGATTTTGGAAAAAAGCAAACTACAGACTTAAAAGATGTGTGCTAAAAGCGTAAGATTCATTGGTCCATTCTTAACCCTTTCAGGTCAGAGTCTATTTAATGAGTTCAAACATCGAATATGAATACATATTCAGAATCAGAATGAATTATCGATGAATAATAAAACCTTTAATCATCTGAAAACTTTTCAATAGAAAATCTTTTTTCGACACTTTTCAATACATTTTCCTTATCTACTTTCAAGCGACCGCACAAGTAATTTTAGGATTTTTTCAATAAATAAGGTGAATTTAGTCAATTCTAATAAAATAACTTTTGTTCCAACTGTTTTCGGAAAGATTGATAGACAAGTTATTTAATGGTGTATATCTTTTATTTATGGGATCTTTATTTCAAAAAAACATTTTAGGCTTAATATTTTGGCCCACATAAGGGCCATGGACCTGAAAGGGTTAAGAAGAAGAAAAATGATTCCATGATTTTGGAAAATAAATTATAAGACACTATAAAGGATCATCAGTAACATCGTACCCAAACCTTTTAAGATAGGAAAAATCTGAGCACAGATTCAGAATCAGGATAAAAATTTACTTGTTGATTTACTGTTTTTCGATAAATAGCAAAAATGGAGCGGAAGGTGATGATTTTCAATTATTAGACTAAATCGCTTAAAAATGGAGCTTTATATAGGAAATAAATTCATCTAGTGGAAGAGATAAAAGTGCGATAAATTTTCAATGATTTATGAACCTTACTAAATCCTCAAATGAATGACTAATGCCTTGGGGGCTGCAAACCCTATTCCTATACGAAAATCAACATTTATTTAGTGAATAAATAATTGAATTGTTGTTGACAAATAGCCCCTCACATTTTTCTTGACAATTTCAAATTGAACGCGTGAAGGAAAAAGATTTCCAACAATCCCTATCCAGTATTATCGATGACAGCAGAAATGACGAAATGATTCATCCAATAGAAGGAGGAAAAAACTACTTTCTATTTTTTATTTAAAATGACCCAAGGGAAAAACTCTGCCTTTTCCTTGTCATGTAATTCGTGATCGAATCGAGCTTGATCACAACAACACTAAGCTGAATCCCTAGGGATTATTTCATCCTAGAGAATATTCAATGCTACTTATAAAAGTTGATAATTTGGCAAAATTATTACTCAAAAGTAGTCTTTAATGATAATAGAGCTTTAGTTATATAGTAAATGTGAAGGTGAAAATTGATGATTTTGACGAAAATCTAAGGATACATTCTTGTAGCATTTTAACCCTATACATAAAACGATTCTAAAGCTAATTAATATGAAGATGGGAATTTATGATTTTTACAAAATTCATAAATTTTTCATCAAGAAATCGAATTTGATCAAGAATTTTTGGAATCTAGATTATGAGGCCCACTTTCACGATACGGAGAAAAAATTTTAGAAAAAATCAATTTTTAAGGAAAATACGGCAAATTTGAAATCTTGAAGTAGCGCCAAATTCCCAATTTTTTTGAACTTTGAGTTGAAAATTTTTGTTGATTTTAATGTGAGAGAGAGATCAAAAGTTGATTTTTAGGATCACAATAAGACAAAAAAACCGATGATCATAATAAAATTTTTGATAAATTCGTCATTTTTCAGGGATCTTAAAATATCAAATTTCATCGACTTTCAAGTCGGGAAAATGATTTAAGAATCAAAATTTGATTTTTACACGATTACGAAGTGATTCTCAAAACCAGGTTCAGCATATTTGATTTCTTTGACTAATTGTGATCCTAACTTTTGATTACTCTCTCACATTGAAATTTTCAACTCAAAGTTCAAAAAAATGGGAATTTGGCACTACAAGATTTCAAATTCGCCGTATTTTCCTTAAAAATTGATTTTTTCTAAATTGTTTTTCTCCGTATCGTGAAAGAGGGCCTCATAATCTAGATTCCAAAATTTCTTGATCAAATTCGATTTCTTGATGAAAAATTTATGAATTTTGTAAAAATCATAAATTCCCATCTTCATATTAACTAGAAAAATTAAAAATTAAACTTCAAAAGAAACTGGCCGCGGTAAAACAATTCTGAGAAGAAACATGATGATTAGCAAAAGAGTGTAATCTAAATTTGAAAAAATTAACATCCCTCTTTTTCATGAAAAATGAGATTTTATGTAAGAGTCGTAAATTTCCATCTTCAAATCAACTTACATGAGTTTATCTTCCAGAATTTTCTCAATGCAATAAAAACGATTAATTTATGGCCAAATAAAGAAAACAAGGTCTAAACTAAAAGAGAATTTATTAAATATAAATCAGTTGATATAATTCTGACTTATTTTCCCATTTTTTATGTCAAAATACATGATTTTGTTCTTCCATTTATTTTGGACTATATAAAAAAATCTCAGTTTCACTCTTTTCCCTGTGATGAGCTGTCATTACTGATTTTTTTATAACAATAGCAATATTTTCTGTTAAAAATGACTAAGCATACCGATTATTACTCCGAGAAAGTTTGTTGACCAATGCTATCCCTATATATTTTTTAGATTTTCTAAAGACAAGATTTCATCGGCTGATAAATATCTTGTTATACCTTGTTATTTTTACCCTAATATTGTTTCAGGAAAGCACTGTATTACACAGTAAAAATGATAATTTTTAAAATCAAATGTAAGGGTGCCTATTAGGAGAATGACTTTTTGCCCTCATATTGTTTGTTTTTATCAATTTTGTTTGTGTGTCTTCAGTAGCTTGTCTTTTGGTGTATCATTTGGCTCATAGTACAAAGAAACAAATAGCGTACAGACATCAATAAAGAAATATCCTTCAATCAACGTAAAAAATAGTGAAATTGGCTGTCCATTTGAATTTATTTTTTATTTGAATCAATATCGTCTCATTTTCGCCACCAGCATAATGAAGGGAAGTAAACCCTTCACCTAGTAGATTTGATTGACTCTTTTACACCTATTCTATTCAACATCAGACTGTAATGCCATAATACTCATCTAAAGGATGTCAGTCAACTATTAGAAAACATCGGTCTTTTGGATTCTACACACACATTATTTTTACAGATTATTTTGAAATTTGAGTTTTTCTAGTGTATAATTCACTAATATCACAGTCAGTTTTGTGCTCAAAGTATTTGAAATATTCTCTGAAAGAACTCATGAGATTACCGATCTTTCTCAAACTTCACTATTCATGATGTTTTTCTTTATTTTTTTCTTTTAGTATTTAGAAGGGAATTTGGAGAATTCAATTGTTGGTAAAATCGTAGCGGTCGATTTGGATGTCGGAGAGAATGCTCTCATTGATTATTCTCTGATTAGTGATGATTCAAGAATAACTGACACATTTTGCATCGATGATAGTGGCAATCTACGTTCAAAAATTAAACTTGATAGAGAGACAGTACCTGAAGGATATCAGTTCAAGGTAAGCAAAAATTAGTAGAATAAGGATCAATGATCGATTTTTTCATGATTTCATGTACCCCCAATCAAGATCAAAAATATGCTTTTTTGTATGTGATCCATTTTATTTTGGATTTTCACTTATCCTTTGCTCAAATGATTTTTGTCTGTCTTTTACATGGAAATTCATCAAAACATCAGCCTCTTCAACATGTTTCTTTGCTAAATTGATTTATCATAAATTTTTTTCTTACTATAATATTCCATCTACGTACATGAGACTAGACCTAGAGAAAATTCTCAGAACTTTAATTAAAATAAAATTTGAATGATATATTTTTCAAGCTTTCGATTGATACCTACACCACTTTTCTGCTACTTGTAGAACCTTAGAAATATTAGGAATTTTGTAAGCGAAATGGAAATACTTTTAGTTGTCATAAAACCATAAAGATTAAACTAACTCTTGAACAAAATTTGTGAAAATTAGATTGGTTAAAAGATCTTTCTTTCAATTTTTTGACTTGTGTTAAATCTGAAGTAAATTTTCTTCGAAAACACTTTCCAATTTTCTTAATTCTCATCATTGGAGTGATAATAAATTACGAGTAAAAATTGCTTCTCTACTAAATATAAACACAGAGGAGTGATATGAGTAATCACAGAAAGGGGGCAAAGTTTGCTTGAACATTCCTTCACTATGAGCAATTTAGACAGAGAGATTTTATTACATTTGTATGTATGACCGGATGAGAGAGTTCTTGAGTGAATTTTTTTTCATTTTTATTTTGGAAATTTATTCATAAACTTTGGCAGATGCTCCCATACATCGACTCCACCCTCTTTATATTGAGTAATACTAATACTGGGTAGTACTTGGATTTTAGGTAACCTAAATGAGTCAAACTTCCCTTTTTTGAACAAAATTTTAATGTATTTTATATTATATTAATGTTTATTATATGAAGGTAATCTATATTTATAGCAAGGCTGCATTTAAGCCAATAAATTTTTCCCTATAAAATTACAAGAAAAAGGTAGAAAATTTATAAAACGATACAAATCGAACAATGAATGTTCATTTCTCAAAGGGCCATCATTAAAAAATTTCAAAATCATTTCTTTACTAAACGAGAATAAGAATTTCTAGATTTTGTAAGTCTACCATGTTCAAGCTTTCAGAAATTTTGTTAACTTGTTGATTTTGGAGATCGTTTGACATCAAAAGATTTAAAAATTCAATTTAGAACCCAAAAAATTAATATGCTTTTATCATCTCAGACAATACAGTACTGTACTCTTATTCTTATTCATTGCATAATTTTTTATCGGGAATTTTCTCAAAGATTGGATTAAATTTTGATTTTTGGAGACAAGATAAAATTATCTCAATTTTAAGGTATCTTACTAGAAATTTTTGATTTTATTCTTACACTCATTATAAAAATGGCCATATTTTTTCTGACAATCTTAGTTATCTAGTCAAATTTGAGAATTTTGAGTAATAAATTATCATAAAAAGTTGTTTGAAACGCAAGAATTAGTTTTATCCATATTCTCTATGCTTTTATTTAAACTTTTCTTCACTAATTTGCAAGTTTTTTACGCATTCTTTCAAAAGTGCATTAAAAAATTTAAATTTGATTAACTAATTCATGTTTAGAGATTCCATGTTAAGCTGGAATTTGCCAAGTAGTTATTTAATAACTAAATAACTGGACCACGTTTATTTCTATAGTTACTCATTCACTTATCGTCTCTTTTTAATTAAAATAAATGACGATTTTATCATACAGTAATCTAATTTTTGTGGACCTCTTAATTTTTCTGATTGAATAATTCACGTAAATTCTCAAATACGTCCGAAAATCCACTTAAAATCATATTAAAATAGAAATAAAAGATATATTAACACCATATACGTATTTCTTAAAGGATCATCAGTGGTATCACTTTAAAAATGATAAGAGTTAAATAATTGAATGAAAATAATAATTTACAATTTTGAAAGAAATAGTAAAAGTTTAAGAATTAAGAATATATGCAAACTGAAAAAACACCAAAACTCTCCATTAAATAGCAACAGTGGAGAGAAAAGTGAAAAAGCTCACATAGGCCAAGGTAATTGAAGATTATATGAATAGTTTTTCTGAACTCATAGATTGGGTTTGTATTGATTGATAAAGAATTTCCCCTTTATCCATACATCTATGCAGTCATCCCCAGGGTTTTGTATAAAACGGAAAAATTTGAAATTGAAGCTGCGCGGTTTTCCTGCTTAAGATGTCTAGTAACCGCGGTATCCTTATGTAGATGATCATTCGATCTTGTATACAATTTCCTAATAGTTCTTCCTATGTACGAAGCTCCACAATCACACTGGAATTGATAAACTAATAGAGTCTTCTCTTCAGGCTTAAGTAAATCCTTATGAATCAAACCTCTTAATTATCCATTAGGGGTAGATTTTAAAAATTTAATTTCGATAATTTCAAACTGCCAAGCCGCACAAGTTCCACATCATGGCAAACAATTTCAAGTTCAGTTCAAAATTTTGAAAGATAAGATTTCTTAAATAGTGACATAATAGAGCCAAATTTTTGATTTTTTGACATTTAACACCCAAAAATGGTCTCACTACTTTCAAGCAAACTTTTTTATTTTAAGAGTTTTTGGGTTCCTTTTCGATTTTTTATATTCTTAGTTCATTAATGATTTTAATATCATCTCGGCGAAGTTATTAAAGCTTAAAGTCGAAAAAATTGTGAATAAATGATAATTTGGCAATTCTCTCAATTTCAAAATTAAAAATTATTGAAAGGTTTTACAAGATGTTTAATTTTCTGACTTTTTGATATTCGTGAAAATAATGAGTATTAGTCCATAATCTGATCTATCCTGGGCTTACATTATTAAATTGTTTAGGTTCACTTATCAATATCTATTGAGTATGTTTTCCTAATGTAAGAATGGGTAATCAATAACATGAATTTGTTTCAGGTTAGCTAAACGTTTTGTTCATAATAAAAAAATGATATCAAAGAAGATCATTCATAAAAAGGGGAAAGAATTAGCCCTCAAATAATAATTAAGGTCATTGAATTTTTCAAAATAAAATACATTCCTTCCTTGTACACCTCCTGAATCTGAATAATAAAAGAAGGATGTGATCAGAAATTGATTCATCTGTTGCAGTACCTTTGAGAATGCTGCATTTTGTTGTATTCTCAAATATGTTTTCAATAATTAATGACTCGAGAAAATGATTCATACAATTATTTTCAAATCTATTTTTAAAGGATGAGCATAGCGATCAAAAAAATGAAAGAATCAAAATAGAGAAAATATCAGTTGATCTGATCAAAATAGTTTTACAAAAAATCATAAATGTCCCTATTTTATATTGATTAATTAGTTTTAAATCTATCGTTTTAGTCAGGGTGAATTTTAATCTTCCCAAAAGTTGTTTGAATTCAGAGAACAACTTTTAACTGAGTAGAATACGATTGTATAAAAACAATGTTTCTTTAACCTCTTTCAGAGTTTCTTATTTGTTTCAATTTTTAGTAACGGAAATTGATTGAGAATTCTACTCTTTGGTGTTTTGAATATTTTTCTTCAATAAAATATTTTTTTTCATTCCAAGATTCAAGCCAGCGGTCGAAAGAATAGAAATTTTACTGACCACGCAGAGGTTTTTGTGAACCTGTTAGATCGCAATGATTGTCGGCCAAAGTTTTTAGAAGCCTCGTACGAGTTTACCATTGAAGAGTTTGATGTCATGAATAGACCCTTTAAGATTATAAATGGTCTAGCTGAATATCCCGAAATAGGCCAAGTGAAGGCAACAGACAATGATCTCGGCGAATATGGAAGGTTACAATATAGAATTCTCGACAAAGGCGTGCCTTTTCATGTGAGAATTTTTATCAAAAGGATCGACTTTATTTAAACTAAGGTTCTCTTCTGTTGTCTCAAGGGATTGTTTGCATCGTCTAAGATTTAGACAATATGCTTAAAAACATTCATGATTTCAAATCATCATGAAAATTCAAGAATACGTTTTTGGTGGGATACGGGCAATTTAGAAAATTAATAAAATTATGAATTTTATTCCAGATTGACATAAATGGAATCATCCATGTACATGATAGTGTTGACCGTGAAACCAAATCAACTTACAAATTAACCGTAATGGCTGTGGATAATCCAGAGTTTGTCTCCAATTATCATGAGAGTGGTATCAACGATATTCAGTTGACGACCAATGTTACTGTCAAGATTATTGTTTCGGATATCAATGATAATGCTCCAATTTTTGTGAACCCTCCAGTAATGAAGATTGGTCAGCTAATAGTAGAACGAGCAAACAATACCCTAACACAATTCAATGAGGTAACTAAACTAAAACTGACTTATATGAATTGGGGAATCTCAATTTTTCAACAAGATTAATACATATTTATATATTAGAGAATTTTAGGAAATCTTGTCTAATTGCGATCATGAAAGACTTCTTCTGACCACCACTTTCAAATCAATAAAAATATTCAGCTCAAAGATGAAAAGAAATGGTCTTCGATTCATTAAAAATTGAAAGCAAAAATTTGAATAACTCCTACATATTTAAACCATTTTTTTCCAAATTCTAGTTTCAGCTTTCTTATCAAGAACCAGTCGGATATTTGATCACAAGAATTGAAGCAAAAGATTCAGATGACGGTGAGAATGCAAGACTTCAGTATAAACTCTCCGATTCAAGTCTTCATGATTATATTCATCTTGATGAAACGTCTGGTGAACTAATGGTTGCCAAGACAATACCAAAAGATTACATTGTTAGTTTAACACTAAAAGAGGCATCAACATAATCATTAAAATAGCTAGTTAATGAATTGATCAAGGCTTTGAGGAAGAATTTAGACATTCAAAAAAACTGATCGAAATTTCTAGAGTTTTCGTGGATCTATCGTATAACATGTCATCATTTTGTAAATTCGAACCATCTGAATTATCCAATCCTCGCAAGTTAAAGGCTGAATAATTTTTTTAACTTCGATGACCAATTTGACGCATTTTCGAAATTCAAAAATTGGCCTAATATTTTTCGCATTCAGTTTTTCTAGTCTCAATTTTTCAATCTCGAAATTATTGAAATGCAATTTCATTTTAAGCTAAGTTTAAATTTACCTTTTAGGGCAGAAATAAGCTTCAGATTTCAGCATCTGATTTTGGGAATCCAATACAAGTATCTTATAACGAAATAATCCTATCAATAACGACGGATCCACCAATCTCTCAGATTGATTTGATCAAGAAATATGACGATTCTAGTCTGAGCAGATTTTTCCATCAAAACTTTAAGGACATTTCAAAAGAGTATACACTGGTCCTGTTAATCACTTTCGCAGTTATTCTCTCTTTTGGACTAATTTTGGTTGTTTTATTAATGATTAAAATCCGGAGTTTTTGCTGTTCCCACAAGTCAATACCTAGTGCCAGCCATAATGAATTCTTATCTCCTCAACCCCTTTTTATGGCCGATGAAAAGAATGATAAACCAAATTTCCAGGTGAGCTCATTAGTGTTATAAAACCATCGACCAATCAGTAATAAACTCAAACTTCTTATTTTATTCTAATTTATTCTATGAGATGTCTACGAACATCTATTTTAAGCTGAGTCCCCAAAGTCATGTTGAATAAAGAAAGAAGATGAGGCCAGTTATTTCACAAATAAGGCCTTTATTTCGGACATACTCAAAGTAAGGCCTTATTTGTAAAAAATTAACAGTATCATCTTTTTTCTTTATTCAATATTCTAATTTTTACAGTTTTTTATAAAAATTATTTAAATTTATTAAAGAAACGGATACGAAAATCTGGGAAACTAAAGCTATTTCTCGAACTTTTTTTCTAAAATCGGTGATAGTTTGCCTATTTTTGGGAATCACCATACTCAACCGATTAGTTTTAAAAAACAAATTATTAAAGATTTTATTATATTTCAGAATGTCTATTACAATGACCCTCGAATTGATTCGAGTATGAACTATTACAATGGGAATAATTACCCAGCCAACCTGAATGGAAGCAATAACGGCAATATTTTCTTCTCTGATCATACTGGAACATTGAGAAGTTTTCAGTCCAACTCATTTAATCAAAGTCAACTCTCTTACTATCAGGACAACTATCATTTTGAAGAAAATCATTCTCATACTAATCAGTACAATGCGTGTGAAAATTTGCCCTTTCGTCTTGGTGATATAGGTAATTTGATTGATATCATAAAATTACCAGAACAAATCACAAATACACCTATAAACAAGCTTGATTTTTCTACATTTCATCTGATTGGTATTAATTCTCGAAAGAAAATTTATTTTTGTTTCAATACAAGTGGAGGTGTATAGATCCCCAAATTTCATTCTACGGTTAAGGTTTATTTAATTTTGAATTATTTTTTTAATTCACTGAAGTAGGTAGTTGACTAATGACTGTCCCATGTTTTTACGATTTTCTCAAATTAAATTTTATCCTGGAATTTTGTTTACATTCTGTCTTTCTTAATTAAACGATATTTCCAGCAAATTTGACGCGTTTCAGAAATATTAGGTTGTGTGAAAAGTTCTCGGAAAGATTTGCTATGATCTGTCTAAAACTGTCTCTTTCGAGTAAAAGATTTTTGATCTGTTGAAAATTTACCAATTTTTTTTCTCTCTATTAAATTATACGAGATAATAATTCAAGAACGGAAGTGAAATTTTTTTAGCTTTTGATAACTCAGGATATAGAGTACACATGAGTAGAAGTCCATTTAAAATAGATGATGAAATTTTGTTCAGGGGTCACAAACGACAATTTTCCTATTACGCATGTATCTTTTCTCCAAAATTAATCATTCCGTATGGAAATGCAAACTTTTTTTATTTTTTTTACTGAAATAACATCAACAAAAAATACTAGCCGTGAGCAAGAAAATTCTAATCCATTAGCTTGATGAATTAAATTAGTGTAACGTTTTTTTCTATGATTTGATCCAAAAACTTTTCTACATGGCTGAATGATCTGACTCTAGAGAAGAGGCAGCCTTGAGCTAAAACTAATTTATCCCACTTGTCTCTCTACATTAGACTCGAATTATTTAACTGTATTTTTAATAATAATAATATATTTACAAAATTATAATTATAATTATTACACTCTCTAATATTATATGGCTAATCGAAATATATATATTTATTTCCATTTCGTGAAAATGAATGTAATACCCTGAATTCACTCGGAATATTATTATTAAGCTATACAAGAAGTCTCTTGGGCTTAAAATATGCGTACTAACGATCATTATCATGCCTATATCCGTTCACCTCCTGTCCTACTCTTCAAATGTTTACTTGCATCATTCAAATTGCTCAAATTTATTCGATGGGGTAAAGTTTTCAAATAAATATTCCTACTCTTTAAATATACAGAACGAGATCTCTTTGAGATAGAAGAGATTCGATCAAGCGAAAAATTAGTCATTTTTTGAAAGGCTAAATTTTTTCATCTTTTACTACAGAATTATTGTGGTTTGAATATGTATCAACTAAATTACATTCAATCGAGAATTTCAAAGATTTCTGCCAGATCTGTGTAAGAAATATGTAAGAGATAATTCAGCAAGGCTTTGAGGAATAAAAATCACAAAATTACTGACGTTTCACACTAATTTTGAAATGAAATATTTTGTACACTTGGGGAAGGGGGTAAACCTTCATTCTAAGTCCACGAAAATCTTTAGCGGGAATTTGAATGATTAAAATCTTTTGACACATTTTTAAAAAAATTCTTAGAACGCAAATTTTTGTTGGAAAAGTTCGTACAATAATATTTAAAAGTTATTATATTCATCCCAAACTTATGTAAAATTTTGATTTTATTTAAAGATTTTAAATTCTGATGACACGATAAAACTGAAAAATCTTTGTTGAAAATCATCAATTTTCAGATGTAGCGTTATTTCTAAAAACGAATTTTTTTCTTTTATTCCAAATCAAATATTATTAACCGTAATAGATGGAAATATTTTTTGCAATTTCAATATGCCATCTATATGATCTAAATACCATGCTAGAGAATTTATTCTAGGTAACGAGAACAAGACATTTTGATTCAATTAATAAGGGGAACTGATTGAAGAGAAAATTTCCTCCAAATTGAAATCAAAAGAGATAAAATGTCTTTTTGGACACTCATAAGTAGATTAATTACAAGAGTTATTATTTTTCATTCTCGCACACCTAAACTACATCACACCTAAGATATCAGAAATGTAAAATTTATTTTCTAACACCAGCTTTACTTCTGAGTATTTCGATTTTATTCTAAATATTTAATTTTTCTTTTGATTAATTTTCATTTTCATTTCATGCTATTATTTTGCTGAAAATTTACGTTTTCTCGATTTATCTGTCATTAAAAAAATAAATAATAAAAGGCATACTCATGAGTAAATATAAAAATAATTGGTAATTAATTTTTAAAAGCAAAAATCAGAATTCATTTCTGTTGATTGGCCGTGCTGAAGCTAAAATTCATTTCGCTGTCAAAGAAAATTTAATAAAAAAGACCCTAGTTTTTTTTCTTGATATTCACAAGAGAGTTTTGAACAAATTTATCCAACAAGTGAATAAGTTTTCAATAGAAATCAGATAATAGCTACAGTCATGAGCTGGATAGTCTTTAAGAGTTAAGAGCCTGCTTTTTCTAAAGACTATTTCCAGAACGACTTTATACTCTGAGACTTAAAAGTACCGGGACAACAATTTAGTGCAGAAATAGTACCAGCTATCTATAAATTGGAAAAAGATGGGCAGATTTTTTCTTTAGACTATTGCAACTCAGTCAGTCTTTTATCTAGAGTAAAAATAGACCAAATAGTACTTTTTGAGGCCCTAGTTATCACTAAAGAAAAAAAAGAAATTCTAATTTTTCAACATTAAATTCCAGATTGCTCACCATCCAAACAACATCGAGAATTTCAAGATGACATTGGAGCAATATCAAATGAAAATAATTGTTGCAGATCTTTTGAGACAAAGAACACTAGGAAAAACTACCTCTTAGGCTACGAAAACATTGCAAATGATCCTCCAAAGGTTTGTTTCAAGTAGATTAATATTGATTTATGGAATATAACGTATATTATTTTTAAATGTTTCTAAAGACATAAATAAATTATATAAAAGAAAACATTTAAGCAAAACATTTTCTACAAGTCAAAAATTTATGAAATTTCTCAACTCTATGTATTTTTTAAAAACAAGGATAAACAACCTGTTAAATACACCCATGAATCATCAGTGGGTTAACTTATTCATAACTGGTTTTTTATTTTGCTACTTGAAAACTAACTCAGGTCTATTTAGTTTATGAATACAAATCATACTTACTTACTTTCATGATCTTTTTCCGATTTTAGTTTATGTTATAGACTAGGGATATGGGTATTTGGCAAGTAAGAAGAGTAGACGTATTGGACTGGCCCTTTATTCTGTTAAGCGAACTATAATACCTAGTACATGGGTAACAAGATAAACAACAGGTTAATAATACAAATCATAGTGCTCTTTTACAGGATACATTTGCCGTATATTTGGAATCGGGTGAGATTTTCGGTCATTCTGCCTAGGGTCGATGAACGGAACATAGGTTTTCGGACAGAATGATGACTCTTTTAATTTTTGATTGAAAGTTATCTGTAATTTTTGCTTTATATGAAAGAATTTATTGATCCAAATCTAAGGTCCTTCAACCCTAGAACGAGGTTTGAGTCCAACTCAACTCATCTTAGTTTTCCTGAATACTCATAATTATTTTTTCAGGTTTATGGAAACTTTACTGCTGCATGCAATCAAGGGATCCAAATATCTGGTAAACAAAGTTGCAAACAATTTTGTGAAGAGTTCCCATCTGAATCTGACGTTGACTCCGGGAGGGGAGAAAGCCTCAAATTAGCTATGCCCATAAGTTTCTAATTGCTCTTTTTTGATTGTAATATTAAAGAAATATTATCCTTGAAACTGGATGCCCATTTATTACATGTGAACATGTTAAATTTGCTTGCAATAATGAATAATGAAAATACATGTACGTCGGAAAAATAATAAAATAATTAAGTTAAATTCAATTAAAGGATTTTTTCAATAATTTCCAGTAATTTTAAACAAAGGGTTATACAGGTCTATTCGTCATTTTGGCAAAATTTTCGTATATACAGGTGTGAAGAGATAAATTTGGCACACAGCGTGTATATTTTCTAACTGTGCTATTAAATGCGATAATTTTGAGAATTACTCATCAAAACTTGAATACATAGGTACAGTTGTGTCCCAGTTTTGGTGTATGAGAAATCGAACACCCCAATTTTCCTATGAAATCAAATCTGATGAATTGTTTTATTGCGCAATATCTTGAATGTGACATGATATTATTCATAAATTGATAGCATTTTTGATCTTGCCAAAATTCTCTAACATCCATATTTCTCTGTTTCTTGACCCCAATAAAAATAGATATTCCGAACCATTTGTAAATTTCTTCCGAAGTGATTTTGGATCTATTTGAATCTTTGAAATCAATGTATTTATTTGTAAATTTTGCAATATCCTTTATCATCATTGGATCGATGAATAGTTCGAAAAATTCTCTTTCGGATACTTTGCCTCTTGAATGTTGTGTAAGCCCAGGAACGCTTCGGAATATATTATTATTCGGAATTAATTACTCAATAAGACCATCTTTGGAGCTTATTGAAGGTCCGAAAGAAACATCGAGAATTTCACCAGCTTGTTCGGAATCCTCGAAGCCATCTTCTTCACTATCACTCGAACTTTGATAATCAGGATCCAACGATGCATCAGATTCAAGAAACAAGGAGATGCTAGGGCTCTCAGGAACGTCTGCTCGGCTAGTCATGATTTGATAAAATGGTAGATGTGATAAGATATGACTGATATAATCCTTTTTTAAGCCAAATGTTTTCTTTTTCTAAAGGGGTTCATCTGGACCCCTCTGATAGAAAGTGACATGCTTTTTTGGAAATAATATTTCTAATCAAATAAACACAGGATGACATTAGAAAAGATATGTATTTATTCTTTGATAGTATCTTAGGGATTAGTAAAAAAAATATTTGCTTAACTATTGAAACAGAATCAAAATTTCAATTTCAAAATCGATTAGGGGCCATATGGACCCCGGTATAGGGCGAGGGTTAAAGAGAATTTTCTCTTGATTCGATCATTACCACTAAACCCAATTGAATTCGTCCACTGAGCATGAAAAATCTTGATAAAAAAGGCAATGTGTCACATTTATATAATAGATTTTTATTCATAAAATAAGTTATTTAAAATAGTAACAGAAATAATTATGCGAATCTGGTATAAATTGAGTAAGATAAATGCATATCTGTGATAATTTCATGTTTTTAAAAATTGAAAAATTGATCTGAAATCTGGCTCTTAAGGGGAGTATGGTGTGAAGCAAGATAGAAAACCCACTCCCTTGTCTGAGGTTATATCTTGATTAAGGTGTGGAAAGTCGTTTACTGTAAAGGGATGCTGCAGTTGCAATTCTTCCGGGCCATAATGGATACATATTTGCCATCTCTAAGAGTTTTTTGTAAGAATGAGGGCCAAGACAGGAGCGGAGATAAAGGTATTGAATCCTTTCCATCTTCTTACATATTGTCTGAGGAATTGGACATAAGAGTCCTGCAACATAGTCAAAGTGTGAAAGAATAACACTTTTGAAGAGGGTTAGTCTTATGTTAGAACTTCTAACTTAGAAGACATGACGAACTTTTTTTAATAGGTAAAAGTTCAATGATTATTATAATTTTAGTTTATAATTATGGGTTTTAATAAGTTTCAAACATTCTCTATGGTAGCTTAATTAATTAATTACATCTTCATGTCTAATTAAAAATCAATGACGAATGTGATAAATGGTCAAAGAAAATTCAGACTGCATTTAAAAGATTCATACGCAGACTTTCAGCCCCGTTCCAAACTGACTTGAAATTATCTAAAAACTGCTTAAGACTTATAAGAGAATTAAAATCGCTCACTCTTATTAAGTCATAACCGCTAGTCTATTCGAACCGACAAGGTCTACGCAACAATATTCCAGAATTCGGTCAGATGAAGAAACTGGCCATTTTTAATAAATGCAAAAACATTTTTAAAAAACTTAATCGTTCACTCAAAAACCTAAACTTAATCGAATTCAAAAGAGAACTTTAAAAAAGCTATAATATCTTATGATCTGAAGAATTAATTATGCTTATAAAGATAACCTATATATTAGAGGTAGATGAAAATAGATTTTTAACAAAAATACCATAAGTCTGAGGATTCATTCAATAGTTCAAGGTGCAATTCATCGAAAAATCTTGATTCCATCTCAGAATATCAATTGTAAATCTTGTGATTTTCCATTTTCAACTTAATTCAATAAACTTTGAAGTTTCGACAGAAATTCATTTAAAGAAAGCAAAAATTGCTAAACTAAACAAAATATTTGTTTTAAATAACTATTTTGTAATCATCGGAGGTTTGGTACTAATTTAAGTATATATTTTTAGAGTTGAAATTTTCATTGGTTGGAACTTCTCATACAGCTTTGATTTTAAGCTCAAACACTTAAAAAGTCACGTAGTTGAGTAAAAGATATTTCATTCAGGTTTTCCTATGAATAATTCGCTAATTTGAAGGAACTATATGAGTTTAGTGATTCAATATTGAGTTAGCAAGTAGAAAAATAAATATATAAAGAGTTTAAATAAAATAAATCTGACAAAATAATAAGTGATAAAATTAAAGTTCAATGTCCAAATCTGTTAACATAATCGAAAAAGTTCATTCCTGCAGGAAAAGATCTTCTACTCTCAACGACACTCGCAGTAGAATGATCTAATTTCTCGAATTTTCTAATGCCCTCAGCAGCATTTTTAATATCTGCTATGAGTCTCTCAATTCCTTGAGTGTTTGAGTGTTAACATATTATGTATTGTTAATATAAATATATTATTATTAATTCTTTCAAAAGTCGTTTCAGTGTCTTGATGTGAAAAACTATTTTTCATAGGAAAAATGGAGTGTGCGATTTCTCATGATTTTTGGTTTCATTTTGTAGAGAAATTTCTCCTGATTCAATCTGGATTACTAAACCCGATTGAACTCGTTCGTTTAGTATGAATAAAATCTAAATTTTGAATTGAGAAATTGTTTTGTCATCTTAACTGCACCCTTTAATTACTAATTACACTCAAGTCACACAGACTATGTTAGCCTACACTGAGTAATGACAGCTTTAACATCTAAAAATCAATAAGGATTCCTTGGCTGAAAATCCTTTCAAATTCATTTCACTACCACAGAGCTTGATAAGAAAAAACTGTTTCAAGAGTCAAAAACAGGGTGTGTGCTTTCTTTTTTGGAATATAAATGTATGTTTATTAAATTGATGCTTTTGCAGGGGATAGAATCTAATGAGAGTTTGAATCTGGTCTGGAGAGAGAGGATGTTTCCGAGAAGAATTGAGTATTTTTTTGTTTCTGGTATTATAGGGAGAGATGTTGTCTTCTCGTTCTGAAGCACCAAAACTGATGGAGAAGTGTAAGTCCAAAAAAATATGGATCTGAGTTATAGTTAAATTTTTCACATTCCCATTTGAAATCTAAAAACCGATCATTTCATCATTGAATTCTTCTAGTTTCCATCTATAGCTAAATTTTTATGATACTAAAGCAAAATGAGGGAATCTTCACTCTACATCAGATGTAGGTTTGATTTCAACATTATTGTCTACTCTATAGTAGTTACATGCTACCGAAAACTTTTTGCCAGTTATTACGGAGCTAGATACTATTGTATTTTTGAGATAATCATTAGCAGTTATGGTAATTGCCAAGCTGAATTTTAGTCTGGCTTATTAAAATTAGAAGCAGCAAAAAGCTGATTAAACTAAAATAGTAAAGTTAAGCCATGAGCTGAAATCGAACAGTTCCAAGAATTTGATGTTTCTTTGACTAATTTAATTAATACCAAGGTTAAGGGATTAAAGTTTCCAAATGAGGAAATAATTTATTGTTCAATAAATTTAGATTTTGTTAAAGGCAGCAATATCAACAGATTGAACCATATCCTCAAAAGCTCCAATACTTTCTTCTAGGAAATCAGTACCAATTTTGTCATCTTCAACAACGCAGCTTATGACAAGTTTTTTTATGCCAAAGGCTACAGGAACAAGTTTAGCCTGACCCCAAAGAAGGCCATCAGCTTTAATGGTACGGATTTTATCTTCGAGTTTTTTCATATCAGTTTCATCATCAATTGGCTTGACATCAAGAAGAATAGACGACTTGGCAATGAGTGCAGGTTTTTTATTCTTCTTTTCTTTGTATTGATCCAAGAGTTTTTGTCTGGCTGCGCTGGATTCTTCATCGTCAGATCCGAAAAGATCATCACTATCATCCCCTCCAGCTGGAGCAGCAGCCGGAGCAGCACCATATTTGTCAATTGGTTTTGCAACTCCTTCAAACTTTCCGCCTAGAGCTTTGATATGGTTCATCCAACGGGTAACATTAATATATTTGGCGTTGGGCTGCGATTTGATGTGACTAAAGACAACTTCGTCAGCTTTCGAGGGTTTAAATCCCTCTATGTAGCTTCTTGACAGCAAGAAATCATCAAGAGCCTTGATTCCTTTATCTGAGGAGAGATCACCGAAACCCATTATTCCACGATACAAAAATTTGTAATTAAGATTGTTTAAAACAAATAATTAACCATCATCAAGAAATTCATCAGTATCTAGTGTGGATTTTTATTTTGAGCAATTCCAAATTCATAATCTTAAATATTTTTTTAAAACTGGGTTATAACAGGAATGAATTCCAAAACAATAGCTAGATCTGCCAGTTTTTCTCATACGTAAGGACATAGAAAACATTTTTTAGAATAACAGATACTGGTTTTGAGTCGTTACTGACTGTGGATGATCTTCGCAAGCTTCAAGAAATGTTCAAGGTAACTTTCAAAAACATTCAACCTTTAGCGGAATAATTATGGATATATTGATGATTGCTCTTTAACAAAAGAACAGTTCGTGGAGAATTTATCGTCTACACTCTCCTATGGAACGAATAAAGACGTACTTGAACCATTCTAATTTTTAGTATTCAGAATTTTTTGATAGAATTAATACTACAGCATCTGGCAAGGTTAGTTGGGATATAATGGCACAATATCTATTGATGAGTTACAGTGAACGAGATGACCAAATTCGTTCAATGAGCATACCCAAATGGAAAGAATTTCAAAAGATGAACAGTCCTCATAAGAATCTGATTAATAATTTCATTTATAATTCTCATCATCTGAAATATTATTCTCTTAGCAGAGATGGAGTTGTTGCCATGTGGTCTCTAGACTGTAAAATTGTAAAAAAGACTAAACTCAACACTCCCAGTAGTAACCAAAAGGATCTTTGGGTTACTGATTTCGTTTTAATGAATAATGTCAAAAAGATTGCGATTAGCTTTACCACTAAAGAAATTCGCAAGTTATGATAAACTAATACTTAGATTTTCTATCCAACAATGCAAAACTTGATTTAATGCCCCATTTCAGGCTGAAAGGCTTATCTAATATTCCCTTGTGTATGGACTACTGGTATGAACCGACAAATCCAAATCAATCGATTCTCAGTTGGGGCGATACAAATGGCTCAATCAATGTTTTAATTTGGTATCAAGCAACATTACAACTTTTTGAAAAGCCTCAAGTTGTCTCTGATCGAGATTCATTTACGTCAATTAACTTGAAGGATTTTTCTAGCTCGAATAACAAGTACTTGCATTTTTTCGAATATAAATTTCATGATGATTGGATAAGACAGAGTGGGTTGAATTTCTAAAAAGAATTTCCCTATCCTATAGTATCCTACTTGCCCAATCTACTCGCCATATGTAGTTGTTGTTTAACTAGTAGGAACTCACTTGTGATTACTTGGATTGATCCATTCACAACTACCAAAGTTAATGAAATCTCTTCAGCCAATGTTTATAATGAGTGAGTTTTTGTTTTGATTGTCTGATCTCGATAGGTTTTGCAATCCAAAAAAGTAAATTAAAACTGAATTTAAACTGAAATATAGATCAGTTTTCTCCATGGAAAAGGGTATAACCAGCTTTGATTATAATGAGAATACAAACCAGATAGCTACAGCAGGTCTTAATCACCAGATTAGTCTCTTGAACCCCTATGTACTAACAAAGCCTAATGGAGTGAGACCATTTTTCTTTCTGATCCTCATCCTTAGATCCTTAGAGGTCATATTAGTTCAGTATTATCGGTTAGATTTCAAATTGAATACTCTCGATTAGTTAGTTTATGCAAGAGTAACAGCATTCGTATTTGGGACATTCAAATGCAAATATGCATACAACGCATTTGTATTTCACCAAATATAAATACTAAAGATGGTAAGATTTTTCCAAATAAAACATATCCAGTTGAAATGAAACTTTATTCTCATGAAAATCGAATATTCCTTGTGACCGGTAAGGAAATAAGATTCATGGAAATGTTACCACAGAATAATGAAAAGCATTTCACTCATGATAAAGCAATAATTGGACTTTTATTCAATCAAAAATTTAATCAGGTAAGATACTTGGTTCTAATGATTCAAAAGGTTATAACGGGGTGCCAGAGTGGTCGAGTCTCATTTTGGCTTGTTGAAAATGGTCATAGAATCAAGTCAATATCCAAGACTCACCAAGATGCAGAACTCACGTGTATTTGTAAGGACCAAAATCTTTCTAGATTCCTGACTGGAGCCTCGGATGGAAATGCCAAAATCTGGGACATGAACGGAATTTGTTTGTACACATTAATTTGCCCCAAAGGTTCTGTGGGAGATATTAGCCATATAATATCTCTGAAAAGGAGTATAATTGTCCTCGGGCAGTCATCCACCTTTGTTACCTTCAACATGACAAATTTCAAAAGTCATTTTGTTCGTGCCTCCGAATGGATAGAACGCAGTGTATGCTCATCTTAACTATAATCATCTTAACTAGGGACACAAAGAGGATGTTGTAGCTGGGTGCAATTTACCTCCACATAATTTTCTCACCGGCTCCATTGATGGAGAAATCATTGTTTGGAATAATAATTCTGAAAAGCCTGTTCGCTACCTCAGAGACCGTGTCCAGGACCCGAATAATGAGCAAGATGATTTTTCTGTCAATCAAATAATTGTTTTGACAAAAACAGTTTCTTTGAAATCAATCCGTATCATTAATATGTTCTCTTGTGGTGGGACAGGAATAGTTCGTTGCTGGAATATTGGTCCAAATTCACACTTGATCAACGAATTCGAAGCCCATAAACCTTGTAAGTTATTCAATAAAATGATTATAAATGAAATAGGCACAAGTCTTACAATGTCTGTGAGTGAATGTGAAAATTTCCTGGCGACTGGCGACAACTTGGGAATTGTGAAAATTTGGAAAATTGATGAAGAATTTTTAAAAGAGGAAACATCGGGATCTTTACCAAGTAATAACCCAATATAATTTCATCATAGAGATCATCGTCAGCATAAATGCACACACAAATTTGATATCATCAATGATATTTTGTGTTAGTTCCTTGAGTAAAAAGACTGTTTTGATTACATCGTCTTACGACTGTAATGCAAGTGTTTGGGTTCTCGATGGAACATCAATAGGGACATTTGGTCAGGTAAGTCCTCGGTTAATGTAATTAAAGAATAATTTTGGACGCTGGAAATTGGAAGAACAAAATAATATGGAAATCAATTCAACTCAAAATGCACAAAATGATCAACAACAGGTCATTTCTGAGCAATTGTCTAATGAATACTCCAAGTTGAACTTGTCTAATGAAATTTCCAATGAATTGACGACAGTTGAAGTGGAATTAACTGCAATGCGTAATTCCTTTGCAAAGAAATTAACTGAACTTTTACGCGATGTTGATGAGAATAATTCAATAGATTTACTAACCTCCGACGAGGAAGATGATCTGCGTTTAGTCATTAAGGATTCTAAGGAGATAAAAATTTCTGAGAGAAATTGTTGGATCAACACATTACTTGGCAAAGAATATAGATCGATAGGTATTACCAAGGAAGCTATTAATAGTGATCACAGAGCCCATGATTATCTCTCCCAACAAATGGACTATTTCAAACAGAAAAACTTCGGTCCTTTTCATGTAATGAGTTTTTTTTGATATTTTCTTCATTAGTGCTTTCCTATAGCGAATCTGGACCAGATACCTGAAATAAAAAAGCCAGATTTAGAAGATGAAAATATCCTCAAAGAAGAAGAGCACCCAGATAATAATCGAAAAATAAAAGAGGAAGATTTTTCAATGATGACTAACAGCTTTGATCCAGCAATTTACGAAAAAGATACAGTTACCAAGAGTATTATCCAATTCGAAAAAGAATTGAATGATTTAGAACTATTAATTAATAATTTGAATCAATAAATCAGGAGAGCACTAAATAAATCTAACTGATTATTTTATTTGAATAATTGGAGAGGAAATCTTGATAGTATTGTTTAATACGCAGATTTAATCTTGAAACTTGTGTCAGGACCAATTTTGACCTACCAAATCGTTGATTCATCTCATGTAGTAAAACAAAATAGAATTTGGTTTAACCTTGTAAAAATTGTTTTGTTTGAAACTAATTCTCACAATACCGAGCGTTTTCTAAATTACAGTAAAAGCGCGAATTAATTGGTTGATAATTGGATCAATACTCTTACAATCCGCGTGTGCTATCATATTATTCATACCTTTATTGAAGACCAGACTTCGTGTTATCATTTAACTTGTTTGTCCAGACTCTTAATTCTTTAAATGAAATGATATGAGTATCTGTCTTGATACGACCAAACAACAGGACAGACCCCAACCAATGACCACGACCAATGGTACCAGCCACAAACCTTACCCTGCTATTATCAATGGCACTGAAAATGGTCAAAAAGAATTGATTCTCCTCAGCGAGGATGATGAGGATCGTGCTATGGATAGCAATACTGATGAAATTCAAACTGCCAAAAACAAAATCAAAGCAAGTTCTAATGGACCAAAAGAAGACGATGATTGTGAAATAATTGAAGAAGATTTTATCGGAAATCAGCTTAGTGTCATCAACAGTCTACAAAAGGAGCTAAATGCCGAGGAAAATACTTTGCTCTTATTTCAACACATTAAAGATAGTCAGAAACCTCCCAGCAGCAATAATAACGATAATAGCAACTGCAATATGATGAATGTAAAGGCTCCTTTACCTAATAATACAAATCATGTTCAAAAGGCTGGTCATGCTTTTGGCAGCAATACTAAATTCGATCCTCCCATGACCACTACTATGAATAAAGTACCTGCATCGCCTGTTGTTAAGGTTACTAAGCAGGTTGCATTAAATGCAATAGAACAACAGTTCAATGCAAAAAGATTAGCTCTCAAGAAACATTTAGAAAAGGCATTTGAAAAGATTCCCCTGCCTTCCCCTAAAGCAAACAGTGGCTTATCAGAGATTGCGTTTGTACCAAGTTCAATAGTGACTGAATTCAGTTCACTTATTGGACTTGAGGAAGTTTGTAAGAATATCCAAGAATATGAAACTAATTCGTCAAAACCAGAGACAAAGAAAGTTTTCAATCCTTTCTCTTGCTCACGATGTAAGACAGACTTTACTCCTGTTTGGAAACGAGAAAAACCCGGTTCTACTGGCGTAGTATGTGAGAATTGTCTAGTTGGCAATCACAAAACAAACTTGCATCAAGATTTCGAGACTGGAATTCGAAATGCTCTCAGTCAATATTCGAATGCTGAAAAAGAACTAGAAAAGGAGTATGACGAACTTGTCAACAACCCTGAGAACCTGGAGACATTTATCAAAGAGCACGAGAAGAAATTGACAGCGGCTGCAACTCAACAAGCTGTAAATATTAATTCAGTTTATAAGTCTAATGTAATTTTAACACCTAACTGTACTTTGCACGCGAATTTTCCGTTTAAAAATTTTTCTATTCTATTTTCTTCAACATTCTAATTGATTATATTAAATTTTAGGCAAATACCATTAACCGGGGAAATAAAGGAAACAATGTCAACTATGGAAACAATGCTTCCAAATTGGTCTACTCCAATGGTAATGGTAATGCCAACAATTCTGGAGCCTACATAGCTCAGAATGTTTCTGCTCTCCAACAAGCTCAAATAATGTCTGTCGCTGCCACTCTTGCTGCTGCCTCAAATGCAGCAACAAACAATTCTCATGCGCTGCCTAATAATCTACAATCTCTTCTCAATGCTGAAACTCTTCAATCTTTAACCCCGGTTCAACAGGCACATCTGATCAGTCAATTACAGGTAAAAATATTTTTCTTCTATTTGTGGGGACACATGAATCTCTATTTTTCATTATGAGATTGAAAAAATCAATAAGTTCAACTAGCTATTTGTATTCAGTTCAATATTCAGAGTTATAAAATGATTAAAACTTGGAAATTAATTCATCTTCATATCTAGGCTCAGGCTCAACAACAACAGCAACAGCAGCAGTTGATATCCTCTTTGATTACTGCAGCCAAGTCATCTGGAAATTCATCAAATAATGCTGTTCTTACTTCTCTGGCTGCCTCAATGGCATCTCAGCAGCAACAGCAAGCTCAACAAATCCAGCAACAACAACTTTTAGCTTCTGTTATTGCTTCAATCCAACAACAGCAGCAACAACAAGCTGTTGTGACCTCTTCCCAGGATCAAATATCTCAGTTGCAAAATGCTTTACTCAGTTCACTTATGGGTAAGTTTTTTATCTATCTCTCTTTTATTGCATCTATATATAAATCTTACCTGTATATTTTTTCTATATATTAAACACGAATAGAATCTATCTGTCTTTGTATATTATTTTGTATACATTTATGATTACATGATGATCATCGTGTGCTGTCTCCTCTCACCCCTCAATAATTATATAACCTTGAGTTATTTCTCTTCTAATTTTCTCTACCCCCACCATAACTCTATATCCATCTTTATAAACAAGTTTACATGTATTTGACTAAATATTATACATATACATAACCTCTGTAAAAGAAAGCAATGTTTGCTCTCTTACACATCTTCTCGTGTGTTTTACTGTTTCTTACTCTAATCAACTATATCGACTCGAAATAATAGTGAAAATAATATTTAAACTGTTTAAATCACGCTAGCAAAATGGATTAAGGAAATAATTAGATTGCTGACAGAATAGGTAAATAACTTATTTGGCGGAATTTGTCCATTCTGTTTTAAAAGATAAAATAGAATTTATACTAGAGGTTAGTGGGGAAGAAAAAGACTTCATGTGTTTGTATTTTTTTATCTAGTGCGTGCGTATCTCACATATCTTTCGTTCGAATTCCATTCCTACGTGTAAATAATAAATTTGTACGATTTTATAAATTTCTCCTCGTTTGATTTATTAAAACACATTTTTATTACTTGGCTATGTTAATTTTGAATCGAATCAGGTTTTATAAAATTTTCCTTAGGTAATCAACAACAGCAACAGAACCAGCGTTTGCAACAAAATCAATCACGTCAGCAACAACAGTTACAAACGCTTCTTCAGTATAGTATGCTACAACAACAAGCTCAAGCGGCAGCTGCTGTCCAACAACAACAACAACAGCATCAACAAAGTACAGTTGGTCTAACACCGCAACAACAGCAATTGGCTTTACTCCAACAAATGTTACAACAATCCGCCTCCTCATCTACAACTCATTCTCAACAGCCACCCAAGCCTAGTCCTGCTAATTCTAGTAGCAGTCTGTCAAATTCAACTTCAGCTGCGAACCTAGCATCTCTGAATCTTTTACAGAGTCTTCAATCTCTCGGTAATGCTGCCATTAAAAAATGATTCATGTGAAAATTTCATGTTTTTTTGTCTCTCTTATGCGAGACGATATCATATTCTCGTCTCCTTACTGTTATTATTATATCATTTTGTATATTTAATTTTTCCATTCCCTCCTCTTAACGATTTTACTCAAGGACGCTAAATTCCTAATAAGCGTCTCTCAATCTATCAACATGCGAACCCCAACCTTGGTTTATACGTATTATCAAAAGTAGTTTTGTATTTGGTTACCACATGAACCTCCCATCCCTTGAAAAATATTCTTATATTCTTGAAAACCTGATTTTATATTATAATACATTCATCATTCTTATCAAAAGTTTTATGTACTCAAAGTTATCATAAGACGCTTGATCCTTTTTTTACATCTATATTTCCCAATGATTCCGCATCAATATTCGAGTCAATTTCAAAAATCATGAATTCCCATGTCAAAAACCTCCTTCTATTCCAATAAATGGGATGGAATTTTTAAAATATGATTGTCTCAAAATTATCGAAAAACTTGTAAAGAAATATCCAAAAAAATCAGACACGTATAGTTGAATACTGAGTGTTTCTCCTTGTTTCGATCTCCACCTATCGGATCAACCCAAACACTATTCGAAATGAAAACTAATATTAATATATACATAATCTATAATAAATTATTAATGATAATTTTTTTATTTACATAAAGTCGTCAGAATCATTGCCTCCATCTTGATTGGATGTCATTTTGCTGTTCTCAAACATGCTATCATAGCTCCTTAATTTCTTTAATTCTTCAGCAGCCTTGAGTGCATCTTTCTGATTCTTCTTAATAAGTCTATTTATAGCTGCGGCTTCTGCTTCCCTAGCTTTGTCTCTGGTTTCTCGTTCACCTCGAAGATACTCCGCAAGATCTAGACAGGATACTTCAGTTTTGGCTGATTCCAATCGTTTTATCATTTCCTTGTCAGCCTTCTCAACAATTACACTTTTGACAATCTTTCTGTCTTTAAAAGAAACTTGACCAACATCCATGCTTCCATCTTTCCTAAGATTACCCCAGACTGTATAAACAACCTTTACATTATTCTTTTTACAACCTTCAATACTATTCGCTTTTGTAAGCTGTGCACATTCTGTTATTAACTCAGGACTCAGTGAATCAATAGTTTCGTTTTTATTAAGACGAATGTAAATATGAGCAGATGACAAACTATCAACGTGGAACCAAACGTCCTCTGGCCATCCGTATTGAATCAAGAGATCATTTTCAAACTTATCTTTACCGTAATATATTAAATGAGTAGAGCCGGCAGTTTGAGTGTATAAAGTAAAGACCATTACAGGACCAGATTGATAGACTATAAAATGTAGGCTAATTTGAGGAAATTTTTGAAACTTTCAACGAGTTCAAAGAAAGATGTTAAAAAAATTTGGTAAAATCTAAAAATTTTTTAGTAAAATATTCAATTTGAAATTTTCAAATTAGTAAAAATTTTAATTCTGACGCTTGAGTAAATAATTACAATAATACTATTCTTATTCCAGCGAAATTCTCCCTGTGAAATATATCACATTTACAAAAGGGGAGATTTTATTAGTTTATCACAATTTATATGGATAATGATGCAACTACTTCAAAGTACACATTCAAAAAATATCAATTTATTCTTAATCGTTAGAAAGTTTCTTAATTTGACCCAGACATTTAGTGCATGCTCAAATTATCAAAATTGCCAAATATCTATATATGTGTTTATTTCCAGATCTCTCCAAATTTAAGCAGATAATAAGCATATGACTCATGTGTTTTTGACCAATGATGGTGATCTTGTAATTAGATAAGACTGTGTGAGATTTTCGTTATAGATTTTATCATTTTCCTACAATAGCTTCTCAATAATCTTGATATTTCTTTGTTATCCAGCAATAAAAAATATGGTATTTAAAATGCAGTGTGCAATACATAAAGAGTTATATTCAGCCCTTTAGTCTATTTATTGGTTATTTCCCAATATATATTGGATACCATCATCAAGATTCTCTTTTTTCCATATAGTGGATCTTCATTGTCTTCTTTCCAACGACTCGTGACTTGAGTCAATTACTCACAATTTTTGATACTTCTTCTTATGACTCATGTTAGAGTTGGGCATAATTTCATTATATAGTCTTGTATTTCCTCTCTTTTCGTAGCTGTACTTATTTTCACTTATTAATTCCTGAATAAGGAATCCTCATCTATTTTTCATCAAGCCTATTCAGGTACTTGCTGTAAAAAGAAATCATTTCAAAAAGTCGATATAAAAATATGTCACAGAGAAAAAGTTATTTCGGTCTAGGCGCTTAGGAAATATATCTCCAGTATGCATCCTCTTTTGGACTTGTTAGTATGCCATAACCTGGGATTTGAACCAAAGACCTCTTTTAGTCTAATGCTAAATCCACTCGTCCAAACGCCCAAGCAACTCGGATTTCTATTACATTAGAAAACCAGTACTTTTTCCATGATTTTTTTCTTTTTATACAAAACTTTTAAAATTCTATCAAAAACTTTTTGACTTTTCTCACTGTCAATGTTCAAAAATTTGAAAAATCTAAATTTTAAAATTGATTTTTTTTATTTAGTAAAAGGTTTTATTTCAGAAAATCCTAGCATAAATCATAAATTCTCAACTTCATATCAATTACAGCTTTAGAATTCCATGAAAAGCAAACGTTGAGGAAAAACCGAAATTCTTTTATCCACGGTATTCTTTTGGGATTTGTCTTGTTGAAAACATACATTTTTGACTTTTATCGAATGACTAAATTTTAACTAGTGGCCCAGAGAATGGTTCATGTGTGTATGTTTCCTTATACATATTGTAAACATGCATAAAATTTTTCATACTTGATAAAAAAAAGAATAAATGTTGCATTGTATTACATTATTATTATTATTATGTAATGATAAGAGGGAAGAGAAAGCTTTCTTGTTGAAAACCCTATTGCCCTATTCAAAGAGGTTGTTGCTAGTTACCATGGTTTGAGAGGGGGAAAAACTAAAGAATTTTATTATCAAAAGTGCTTATTATGCCTATTGTAGACACAAAATTACCAGAAGGAGCACACAAGTACGCATTGCAATATAGGGAGTCTAGAGTAATCTTTTCAACTTTTCAAAGAATCAAGTTTATCCCTGCAGACAGAAAATGATAAGAAAAGCTAAACATTTTTACATTGTTCATTATTAGACATGGAAAGGAAGGTACTTACTTCACTGGACGAGATGTAAGGATGACACACTCTCACCCCTTCATCGTAGGAATTTAATTTTCAATTTTACTTATGAGTTAACTTAAAAATGTGTATTATTTGTGAATTTCTATATAAAGTTTGTCTTGATCAACAATCGAATCTTGAATCTGCATTGAATGAGAATTTTTTCATACAAGAATTTACTATTCTTTAAATAAAAACTCAATATTTTTCTAAAGTCCCAATATAATTAGCTTTTAAAATAGAAATAATTTTTGAATTTCGAGCTGATAATCTATTTGAACTGATTTGAGTTATTTGAAGTAATTCTCAAGAAAAAAAGTTAAATTTTTATCAATGTTAACGGATCTTTTTAAGGATTTCATGGGGATGGCTGTATGTGTTTAGATTATGGTCATAATAGAGGCCAAGCCTTGGCCGCCAAAGTCTTTGAAGGAAGTGAAAATATCATAAGGGAATGGCTGGCTGGAAGATTATGTGCATTTGAGAGCCATAGGTCGGTTGATTTTCAGACCAATCTTCCATAGGGAATTTTTAATGTTAGCGATCTTGTTAAAGATTGGTTTCGTCTGCGCAGTATTTGAGGGTGTCACACTCGAAAATAAGGTTGAAGATAAATGAGCCTATAATGGAACCTTGTGGCACACCAGAGTTAATTGACGTTAAAGATGTGAGCTTTCTAGAGATGATTTGGATAGGAAAAATTGGACTCATTGTTTTTGAAAGTTGATCTATGAGTAAAATCTTAGAAATTTGAGCGATTCAAAGACTGAATAAAATCTCTGTTTTCCCCCGAGTGAGTCATTTTTTGTCTTTTATTTTTCTCTGCCAGCTAAATTTTCGATTAGCCATATTAAAATTAATTTTATTCAGAGAAGAAAAAAAAGTATAATGAACTCAAAAATTCCCTCCTTTTTCTCTTTTTGCAGTATAACAGTCGAGAATAAAACAGTCGAGAAAGAAAGAGGAAGGTAGGTGAAAAAAACGACAAAATGCAGAAGAAAAAGAATTTTTTTGTTTCCCTAGGGAAGATTTTATTTTCTCATTGAAACAAGAGAGAATAACATTTACAAAAGTATTCAATTTTTCTGCCTATCCACAAAGTTCCTAGGCCTGAATGTAATGTCTATTTGTTAAAGTAATCCTTTCCAAATGATAAGAGGATGACGAGTAGAGAAAGGCGAATTGTTTTAATAACAAGAAAAGTTCCATTTCATGTCGAGTAGAAAGAGAGAGTTGGTTTCATGTCCTCATGATGAAGTAGAGAACAGATTGATCAGGTAAGAGTGAATTAGATAGAATTACAATATTTCAAGCACTCTCTCAAGCTAAGAAGAATTAATGATTGTTCTCTTGATCCGTAAAAACTGGATAAACATTGGAATCACTCGAGGTAGTTTTTCAAGGCTATAATAAAATTGAATACTGAATCTAAAGTAAAGACTTTAACCTCATCTTTGTACCGACTTTCCGAAAAAAACTATGAACTCTAAGGACTCTTATGGATAGAAGAATGCCCTTTAAAAGTACCATTTGATCCATCTTAGAAATAAGATTGTTTGAGATCGCACGATCTTGAGATAAAATCTGTTTTCCGAAAATAACTGTGTTAGTTTCCTTTAAGAGTTAGTTACTAGAAAACTAATTCCTGGTTTTGATGAACTGTATTTTAAAATTCAGTATTAAATTCTGCTAAAGGACTCCTGACCTCTAAGTATTTGTACATTGTTTTTAATTCAATAAAGAAGCCTAGTTCCTAATTTACGTCAAGGTCTTCCTCTAGAAATCGACTTCAGAGTTTGAAAATTTACCCAGAAGACATTTATTTTCTTGAGCATGTATCAGTTGATCGATAGATAAAAGAACCAAGAAAAATCAAAAAGTAATCAATCAAAAAATCCAGTCCAAATTACAATGAAAATACTTTTTTTCTCTTCAGGTGCTAATTTCTATAGTCACTGGTTAGTTGGGCCTCAAAAAAGTATTATTCGACCTATTTATACTCTAGATAAAGGGCTGGCTGAATTTCGACAATCTGAAGAATAAATCTGCTCATCTTATCCCAAATTAAAGATAACTGTTACTATTTATCCACTAAATTGTTTTTTCAGCACTTTCTTGTACTATTTTTTATATTTAAGTCATAGAGTATTCTTCAACTAGTAGACGATGAAATTTTTATGAGATACTATTTTGTGTCATCAAAATTTCTGATTTTTTGTCAAATATTTTTCACCATTTAACTGTTATAGCGCTCATTTTACAGAAGAAATCCTTATAGTTTAAATTTTCAATTATATGGAATAATTTTTGACTTGCTATCAGCTTACACGATGAAATACTGCTAGCTCAGGAATCTAGTTACCCATTCATCAAAAAATTTTGATTGGTCGTTTATTAGTTGGAGAATACTATACTCTGAGACTTAATTCAGAAAAATAATTCAAAAAGTACCGTGACAACAATTTAGTGCAGAAATGGTACCAGCTATCTTTAAATTGGGATAAGATGGGCAGATCTTTTCTTCAGATGATTGCAACTCAGTCAGTCCTTTGTCTAGAGTAAAAATAGACCAAATAGTACTTTTTTGAGGCCTTAGTATTCAGTAATCCCTGCAAATCTTTAATCTTGAATTTAGTTTTGTTATTCCTATTTTTGAACGAATAAAACCCTGTGTAAAAATGAGTAATGAGAGTGATGAGATAAAAATCATGATGAAATAAAGCAACAGTCACACTTGAAATGAAAACTGAAGCAATTAAGTGATATTTGGATATTGTCAAGGTCAAAAGAATGTGATGCATTCTTGGATTCTTTGAAAATGTATAGATTTTGACTTAATGGATCTTTAATTGGGGCGTAGAGAGATAATGAATCTTGACAGATACATCTTTGGTGGATTTTACAAATTATTATTTCCCCCTCTAAATTGCCTATTGTAACAATAATTGGAATTGCTAAAGAGTAGATAGATGTAATAATAATACGTCATATTGCAGGTTTTCTTCCTTTTGTACGCACAAACACATAGAGCGAGAGGAATATTCAAGTATGATGACGATGAAAGCAGCATGAAGACGTTCTATCCTTAACCGACGTCTTTTATTACACATTTTACCTATGTTGGGTAGTACTAAGCTTTAAATGAAAATGCATAAATCCTTTTCAATGCAGATATATATCAGGCTCATAACAAATTTATTACAATTTTAAAAAGTCAAGTCAAAGAGAACTGAACATACAATACAACCAGGGTGCTTCATTAAAAGACCTTATCTCCTCTTGGATTTTTACACTTTTTTTGTTAGAGAAATACGAAATAAAGTGAAATCATCAACTATAAAAAAGTGTAATTGATTTTTCCATTCAAGTCGTAATACTGTAATCATGACTTTAAATAGGGTGTGGAGGGGATACTACTATTGACCAGGGGAACAATGAAAGTCTACAAATAGGATACTTTACCCGAAATAACAGCTGCATTTCACAGTTCTTTATAAAATAAGTCAATTAAATTTTATTATTTACCCTGCCTACTAGCATACAGAATGTACAAGAATGGTGGTTTTCCCCTAGGTGAGAAAAATATAATTCAAATCTTCAAGTTGTTGACAAGTGAACCAAAAGAAATGAAATATCTTACGAAATGAAAATTTCTTAAACAGTTTATCACCATGGTAAGAAAATAGAGACTTGTTTATGACTGAGGAGTTGTTCGTTCTATTGAAAAAAACATGACAAATAGGTTTTGTATTCCTAGGAATGCGTTTATTGTAAAAGAAAAAGTCATTCCCTTGTTGAAAATCCACAAGAATATTAAAAAAGAAAATTTTTGAATCAAGTAGTTGTTCAGGGAGCTAATATTCGGCATATATTAACCACAACGCTTTTGGCTTGCATCGTTCCAGTAGAAAAAGAAATCCCATTTTTTGGAACTTTGAAATGAAAATTAGGGATTAGACAAGAAAATCAGTTCAACTGAATCTTATATGATGCATAACCTTAGGCGCTGAATTTTAATTTTTTGATCATTTTCACTACTTGAAAATCAATGAAATCTCGATAAGCCAAAATCTCTCGAAATTGGGGAGATTTTTGGTAATTTGACTGTGTTCAGCTTTCTTGTCTAATCCTGATCCTAAAAAACCTCTTTTATCAGCCTCCAACTTTCAAATCAATAATAATTTTCAGTTCAAAGTTCCAAGAGATGGGATTCTGGCGCCAAATCGAAATTTGAAAAATGACGATATTTTTCATAAAACTAATTTTTTTATTCAACTGGTAAAACATGGGGTAACATGATTAGGATTCCAAAGAATATTTAAAAAATTTGAATTCTTGATGAAAATATTAAACAACTTTATAATTTTGACTGCGTTTAACATTGTTGGAGGATTGTTGGAGGATGGTTGAAAAAAAGTAATATTGATTCTCAAGTTTCAATAATATTATGGAGTAAGGAAGAATGAAAAAAAGCAGACTAATTTGCATTATTGCTTAGAAATGAATCAACATGGTCATGGAAGAATGAAGAAAAATTCACCTGATTCTATATCTGTCTCTGCTCGTTCATCACAAGAGACTGAAATGAATTTTGACAGCTCTCAGGGTTTCTTTCTATTGGCATACCAATTTCAATGTCAAGAACGAGTAGAATAATTTCGCAAAACTGAAAATTTGATGCACGCCATTTTTTTACTTTTAATGATTATTGTTTCAGTTGGAATTCCAACTTTTGAAATACATTTCATCAGGATTAATCAAAAGGAAAAATTCCCTAAGATCATCAAAATTTATCTAATTTCCTATGAATTTCTTTCAATGTGCAAAAAAGACTCAATTTTAAAAGCCCCAGTTTTATTCAAAATGTTGCAAAAACTGTTCAACATTGCTCAAATTGAGCAGCTCAATTTTATCCTTTCTCGTAGTTAAATTCATTGATAAAATCTTGACGCGTGTTCAAAAAATTGTGATTTTCAATCAAGATTTTGTGTATTAGAACAAACTTGAAAATGTATGGTCTTAGAGGATAAAATGCTTAGTTTTCGATTACCTTCAAAATGAGATTAAGGCTTGGATAATTTGGCCTACTTTTAAAAATAAGAATACAGAACGAATACTATTCAGAGTAAAATAGTAATAAGTACACTGATAGACTTGACTAATTTACAGGGAATATCTTTAATCAAAAGTAGACAACCAAATCCCAGAGGCATATTTTCAAAGGGAATTTTATATGAGACTTGTAACCGTGTTTGAAAGAGTCTATATATAAATGAAAATACACTCTTTACATACTTGTAAATGTGCATTAATGAATAATATACAAAAAAATAATTAATTAAATCAGACTGAAATGGAGTTTTTCTTTATCAGTTTTTATGTGAATATTTATTCTGTTTCAATTCACAGGGAATGAATGAAATTGTTGAGTGTAATCTATTGAATATCTATTGTACAATGTACAACAACCAATTTAATTACTTTTCAGAACATTATTTAACATGATTGGGAATAAAAAAGTTATTCTGAACAAGTTGAAATTTAATAAAAATTGCATTCTTACAATCAGCTGAATAAAAATTTTTCCCCTTAAACACAAGAAATAGAATTTTTATGGTCAACGTTTATTCATCAAAATTATTTTTAATTTGCTACGCTATTGTTATCAAGAATGGAATTCTATGATTTTCACAAGATACTCGAAAATAATAAAGATTTTTTCAAATCCTATTACTTGATCCACACCCCTTTAGTATGTGATCCAAAACATTGATTTTGATCGGTCGCTTACAAGTGGAAACAAGATTTTTAGAGTGCTTTCAAAGGGTAATTTTTATGTTCTTATGAAAATTGACCTTGTGTTTTATATACTTTGATGTGTTTAAAACTCTCTAAAACCTCTCTGGTCCACATAATTATGTAATTATTATACAGTCGGAACTGAAACTCAATTGCAAACCTCTTTTAAGAAACTCCGATAAAGTTGTATATATTTTTTAGATCTACTCTTGATCTATTCCTACTGAAATGTATATAATAACATGTAAAGGTAGGAAAATTCAGTATTATGGGTGGTTAACTGTTCATGCAAATGAAGATGCATATAATTTTAGCGAGATTTATTAATCGGTTTATAAGTTTCATTAACATATGAGAACTAATGAATAACACATTTAATAATTTATTGCATAATAATAATAATAATAATTTAATAAAGTTTAAAAAACCCAATTTTTTCACTTTTAAAAACTAAATGCTTCAATGAATTCCTTGTAAAATCCGGTAAATTAAGCTTTAACTTCTTCGGACTGGGGTGGCCATTGGCCATTGCGTTTCGGTTTCGATTGTACTATACTATATGTTACAGTATAACCTTTGAATCAGTATGTTTATAAATATAAGTTTTGAGCCAGTACGAAATTAGTTTATCCTTATACTAATAGACTATTAGTAATAGTATTCTAAAATGTGTGATAACAACTCACGAGATTACTAACTTTTCTGATAAATAATAATACTCAGATTATGTTTTGCACATTTTTAACGCGCGAAAGTCATTCTCCATTTATTTCATTGCCCATTTTCCCACAATATCCCCCGGACATGATAAAACAATTAAATCCACCATGAAGGCCTTCTGGATGATAAGATTATTATTGTATTGGAGATGTTGTTTCTCTTGCGAATTCTTCATTTAGGTCACTTTCATCAGTCTTTCAACAGCTTAGGATGTGTAACTAGATCCTAAAAAGTCATCTCAAATGATTTACTGATTTCGTACCTGCAGCAGGTACACAGAATGTGTCTAAACTGAGTGACATTAATGAAAATTTCGTCCAATTTCAGCAACCTTATAAATCGAGTTTTTGATCATTCTCTTCAGAGATTGAGTATTGAAGAATTGCCGAGATAATTCATGTCTTCTTTATTTCAAAATGATTACCGACTATGTTTGCTGAAGAATATCTTCATGAATTAAAACTCCCTCTATTTAAAGAAAACACCAGAGATCTTGAATGTGTGGCTAGATTCTACAAAAAAATTTGAATTCTTGATGAAAAAATTGAGATTGGCATCGACCTTTCTTTTCACTCAGGAAAAATCTTCACTAGTATTTTTCGAGCTAATTTTTAAACTTATGAGTCATTGCTTAAAAAAAACCAAAGAATTTCTATCATTTCTTGAGTAAGTAAGAGACTTTAAAACTATTTTTATTTGATTAGATTTTTTGTTTTTGAGCTTGTGTGAGATTCTTGAAAACGGTTAAAATTTCTGCACATGATGTTATTATTCTAATGATGAATTATAATTGTCAATCAGCACTAAAAATTCAAAAGTATCAATTTTACATTGATAAGCTAAAAACAACCAAACTTATATCTATCAAAATGTTCAATCATGTCCAAAGTGTTTGAGGAAAAGACTATCAATCTTGGGAGATTTCCCCATTCATGCACACTAGCAATATTGCTGGAATATGTGTGGGGAAAGAAAATGCAAACGTCGTTCAGGTCAGTAAAGACACAGGGAAAGTCTAAACTTTGTTTTTTTTCTGTTAGTCAGACTTTCTCTTTCCCCTCGAGTGGATATGTCAATTCAATCTTTGAATTGACTTGATTGGTAAGAAAAACACTCTCAATTCATATACAATGATGAAGAGGATGATGATATAACATTGAATAATGCTTTTGGGATTACTCTCCCATCTCTGCTGTAGTCAGTCTACAATTTTGAGTTGGAAAAGATATACAAAATCCTGGCAGACTGCAGGATGAATGAATTGAATTAATGAAAGTACTTTTTTATTTGAATGAGTCAGCAGTCACAGTTAGATGGGAAACGAGGATTTTTGTAATAAAAAATAATTCCATTTGAGTAATGAAATAGTAAAATAGAGTAGAAATGCATATGCTTGCATTTGATTGGCTTAAAAAATTGAAAGCCAATCAGAGTTGAGAACCAATAAAATTATTTGTTAGATGAAGTAAAACACATATTCCATCTAATTTTGCACGTGTAATACAAAAATATTAATCCGAATATGGTCAAGATTTTCCATCATTAGTCATCAATAACAATGATTATCTATTTATTCTTGATATATTTTCAAATTGTCATCAATGCCGCTGAGATTTCCTTACAAGTCAATGAAGATGAGCCTGTTGGACATGTGATTGGGGAAATAAGTCCAGATCAAACAGCTCGATATATCTTACCAGAGACGAAATATTTCAAATTAGATGATAAAATTCCAAATAAAATTCTCATCAAGAATCCTCTGGACAGGGATAAGGACAGTGATTTGTGTAAAGAAATTACACAGTCTGATGCCTGCATTTGGAGTGGTATGATTCTGGTGAATGACTCCGATTTCATCATGGTAAAGATTGTTATCAACGATGTTAATGATAATACGCCTAGCTGGCATACTTTGAATCCGAATAAAATGTTTGATCAGAAAGAAAGTATCATACGACTTCAGATATCGGAAAATACTCCTGTTGGACAATCATTTGATCTACCCATGGCTGTGGATCCGGATTCCGGGACAAATTCCATTGTATCTTATGATATTGTTCGCGATTTCAACTATGATTCCATGTTCAGCCTAATGTCGGTTGAAACATCGAACGGTCTTGTGCCCAGACTAATTCTCAACAAACCATTGGATCATGAAGTCAAATCAGAGTATAACCTGACGATTACAGCAAAAGATGGCCCTGGCAAAATTGGATCGGCCGTGCTCATGATATCGGTCATTGATGAAAATGACAATAGGCCGGAATTTGAGAGTACAGAAGATCCTTTTGTAATCAGAATTGATGAAGACTTGAAGATCAACTCAAAATTACCCCGACATCCCATTGCAAAGGACAAAGATTCTGGACGTCTTGGGACAATTCGGTACAAATTCTCCCTGGCTACAAAGGAAAATGTCCGTAGAGATTTTTCAATAGATCAAAATACTGGAGATATTATCGTTAGGAATAATCTGGACTACGATGCCGGCTCAAATCGAGAGTACTCCCTGGTAGTCATTGCTGAAGATGGAGGGAATCCGGCGTTATCTTCTGAAACATTGGTATCCATCATAGTTCAAGATGTTAATGATAACATGCCCTCAATTAATCTAACCCCAATAAGTAAATCAGGAAAATTGGAAATAGACGAGGAGGTTGAGCCGGAGAAGCTGATTGCGACCATCACTGTTTCCGATCTTGATTCTGGTGTGAACGGGGAGTTTTCATGTTCCTTAATGTCTGGAGATAACTTTCGACTAAAGTTCATCAAGAAGATAGATAAAATGACTCTATATCAGCTATTGACACGGAAGAAATTCAATCGGGAGTCTGAAGGAATCGTTCGTGACACTTTGATCTGTTCTGATAAAGGAGATAAGCCACAAATTGCCAAAAAGTATTTACAAGTAGAAGTTCTCGATAAGAATGATAATCCCCCAGAATTCAATACCAGAAACTTTTCATTTCAAGTGAGTCTATTTTCCCGAATAAAATCTACAGTCATCTCATTAAGTGCTCCCTTGGTACAGGCTAGAAGCTAAATAAATCTTGATAACGTAGAGTTAAAGACTTTAAGTTAATTTTGGGAATCAAATATATTAACATGATGAATAATTACTTTCATGTTTGAGTACATTGAGTCTGATATAAATGCGGTACTTGGTTAACTTGAGTAAATATATAGACAAAGTAACCGATGATTCAGGAAATTATTACCGATACCAATTGGATGGAGTGAGGGAAAATTAATTAATGGTTTTTTTGTTTTTTTTCATTCCTAATGAAATATGCATTCATGTCAAAGTTGAATACAAAAAATCGATAAGTATTTAATACAGTATACTTCCAAGAGTGAACAACTTATCATTGATAGAGGAGAGTCAACTTGTACAGTTTTTGCAATGGATAAAATTAGTAATTCTCTTTCTCTTTTATTATGTAGTTTTTTACATGCATACATCAGCAATCTCTTACTCAGTCATTCATTCTGGCCTAGCAGACATGAAAGAATGGTTTCCATCTTATTAATTAACTAACTGTTAGAAGTTTGTTACCTAATAGAAGTAGGAAGATTTTACTCATAACATAAATATATTGAACAACTGTTGTTAAGCCAAAAAATACATATATAAAAATAAGACCATCAGATGAAAATACATGGTCCCATGGTGTACTTTAGACTGGATAATTTTCAATAAAGATTGATAAAGATTTGAGAACGCGATAAGAAACATATCAAAGGATAGATCAAATGGGATTAAAGTTAACTTTTAATAAATCAAAATGTTCACACCAATCGCAAATAAACTTTTCAGTGGAACATTAAAAAACACAGACTAAAAGTACAATAAATGAGAAAGAGTATTTCTTTTTCAAATTCAAATTAGGGATATCTCCCCCAAGTGCATACGGGAAGAGAATGGCGAAAACCTTTTTTATTAGATCTTGATAAGAATCTTCCTTTTTTTCGATGTGGATTAAATAAAAACTTGATAGCTTTTACCGTGAGAAAGTTTAGCCTTGTGCGGAAGAATCTCAGACAATCACCATGGCTATTTGATTCTGACAATGATGGTTTAAAACCCGTCTTTATCTACCGATATTTTCATCCTCAAATCTTAATTTTTTCAAAAACTGTTAGAAGATTGAATTATTAAAACATACATGTAATTAATTTTCGTATTCTCTTTGATTGGGGGGAAAAATAAACCCGAAAGTTCTGCTGTATTATCTTTTTGATAAAAAACAAAATGAAAATGGAAAAGAATTGTCTGAGATTAATTGAACTAATGGATTTTTAAAAATATTAATAAATTTGAAAAAAAATATCCAGAAATTTGTTCTTCAGACATTAGAATGCACTTGGGAAAACAAACTGTTTCCTTTTTTTCTCAACATGTAACACAAGTTTAAATATTTCAGCCTTCATCTCTCCTTGAATAGATATGCTATTGGGAGAAACGGAAGGCATCTTCTATTTGATAAATCACCTCTCTACTATTTTGTACTGGCACATTGAGATTGGGAGAAAATAAATATGATAAACGTGAAGGCGTCGCTCTCCAAACTGACAATAAGACATTCCTCTACAAATGGTAAATTCATTAAATGTACTATGGAAAATCCCACCCAAGAAGAATTTTAACCCCTTCTAATCTTTTTCGAACTTTTGAACTTTTTGTCTGGATAGAAAGGTAAGAGACAGAAAAAAAACATGTCGCCCACGTGTACAATGAACATAATTTGGGAATACAGTAGAAGTAAAATTAAAAAAAACGGCGCAGTTCATTATAATTTGAAGATATTTGTATATTAGGCAAGACTAAAACTACGTGCTATAATCATTAATAAAAAGAATAAAATTAGTAGTAATTTTTAAGAATTTTTTATCTCTCCGCGGTAGGTCGTTTGAGCTATAAAAAAATAATATTTTTTTCTTGTATTGTTTAAATATTTAAACTTTGTGAAAATAAAATAGGAAGATAGAAAGAAGACGAGCTGGTTAAAGAGAAAGACACACACATAAAGAGAGACGGCTATTGAAAGAAAAGTGTGAAGCCACATGGTGATGTAAACTCTGAAAGAACTTTGGCTCTAAGCGGAAAGAAAAATATATATTAGAAAAAGTTGGATTGTTCTCAAATGTATAGTTTACCATGTAGTTGAATGGAAAGTGCTTTTAGAAATTTTTATTTTCTTTTAATGAAGCCAACAAATAAGAGTGAATAGATTTAGATTTCTTGGTTTCTACACAATTAAATCAAAATTCATCTCGTACAAGGGTGTAATTATATTTGCATGGCCAGGGAAAAAATAAGAATTTCTATTACATCTCTCATGAACGTCAAGTGGGCATTGTTGAAATAGATATGTATAAATTTGAAAATTTTTATTTTCCCAAACATTTTTCAATCTGAGGTCAAGTGATTTTCGAATATGCATCTGATCAAATTAGATTGATGTAATTATTATCCTTACTCGCAATGAATCTTTGAGAGATTTATGATAAATATCTTATCATAACCTCGAAGAAATAATGGTTGTACAAAATTTGAGGTTTCAATCCATCCATTACATTGTTTTTGAGTAGATCAAATAAATACACCTAAAATACTGCATCATGGTTGTTCAAATATTTGCTACGTCATACTACTACTCACTGGTAAAAGGTTAAAAAGAAGAAAATTGACTCAATATTTTTAACAGATTGATTGATATTATTAATACAAGAGAGTAATTTGAAGAAAGACATGTTGTACGCAAGATTTCCAACATGATAAAAATGAACAGTGTGGTTATCCTGCTACTCAAAAAGGTCACGTAAATGATTAAGGGAGGGGTCCATTAGTTTCCAGTCATATATTTCATCAGGAATACAGTTTCTTTGTCAATTTATTCTATAACAATAAAAATATAATCCATCCAACAGAGCAGACTAAATTGAAATTTGGAATTTTTTCTCCTTTCTCATATCATTATCATCTCGCGTCAGGCAATATTGATAATGGTGATGATAAGAGAGGAATGAACAAAAAAAACTTTGACCCCATCAAAGTATCATTCGTCCTTTTTCGCCTTGGAGTTCTCTTTTGAGGGCATTTTCAAATTAAATGTAACAATTTTAGCTTGAAATTTATGGACTGTAATGTTGGACAGAACGAAATAATTGAAATTTTACATTCTCCCAAAGTTTAAACTCTAGGCTAGTCAACGATTCAAAGCATCGGATCGTCAGTTTAAACATGACTTGTTATTCAACGATGACTTTCGGACTAATTATTTTTTCGGAAGAAAACTTTTATTTTTCTTACTACCCAACTAATCAGGCCGGATAACTGGAATATATCATCTATTCTTGTTATCTTTTTCAATGCTTAGAGATGATATGATGACAAGGGAATTTCCACTATAAATAAACCTTGATGGTACAACTTCAAAACAAATACATTTCCTGCGCTGATCATCCTAATTATATATATTATCAATGCATTGCCCATAATTCATGAGCAGCGGATTTATTTCTATGAAGAAAAAACAAAAGACTCTTCAACACTTTTTTATTTCAAAACATTAATCATGTTCCTCTTGCTTATTAGCTCAGTTTTACCTCGGGAATGTACTTGTGGATAAATAAAGAAAGGAATCTATTCGGTATTCTCCATAAGTGACGTCTTAGCTCAGTTTTATCCCAGAATGTAAACCTAGTTGACATCAAGTTGAGAATTTACTGATTTTACAAAAAAAAACTCAATATTTTTCTCCGGAAAGTCAGGAACAAAATTTATTTTTTTAATTCCATGATGAAATTAGGCCATTAGTAATTTATTAAAATAAAAAAATTCAATCTGGTCAAAATCAGTCCGTTTTTTCGAATACTCGCTAAACTTCCACTTTCTCAACATAATGCGAGCTCAAATTTTTTCTCGACAAAGATTCAAAGCAATTCAATAGAGACATTTTGGATAGAGGTCGAGAGAAACTCTCGATTTTCAAGCAAAAGTTATAAATTTTGGATTATTTTCCATCGTGATGATCGCAAATTTCCTACGTTTCGATTCCCACAATTATGACGAATTTCTTTGAACTCATTTGGTCGAATTCAAAGCATTTGTCTGATTTTTATCCCTAATACATAGCATTTAAATACTTCAGATCCTCGAAATTGATAAGTTTTTTGAGCTTGTACGTTGAAAATTGGTATTTGGCGATATATTTTTAGATTTTTTTAAAAAATAGTTTGTGCATAAATAAAGAAAGTAATCCGTTCAACATTGGATATTGACTTTTTGGCTTGAACGGCCAAACCTGTGGTAAGATACGAGGTGGGTGCAGTATTTCTTAAGGAGTGAAAGATAGTCTACAAAAATTACTTGAATAGATAAGGCAGGATTAGAATTTTTCTGGCGAGAAAATCTTCCTACACACACGATGATATTACGCAGTCTATTTTAATCATGAGAAGAAAAAGTTGTTTATGAATACATTACTTTTTATGATGTCTAAGCAGGGGAGAATACTACTTTTCTCTGGTGAAACTATTTTTAAATAATCTTCCAGTCATGTAAGGCTAGCTGATGTGAATGTGAGGACTCGATTAAAATTTCCATCTTCACTTGATTGCAGTCATAAACCTATTTCAATCAGGCTACGATTAAATTCACACATTTAACCATCTTGGGTTCTTGAAATGTAACAAATGACCAACAACGACAAATTCTATTTTTAAATGACAGTTTTAAATATTTTTTTCGTCATTGAAGTTGATTTACTCTGTAGGGAAATAATGCTGGTTGAAGGAATATTCACTTATTTCAGGTGTATATTGAATTTTCACGTTAAACTCTGAATAATCTTGGACAAATTGTCTCGAGGTTTCCAATTCTATCCAAGAGTTTTTTTGTCTTTCCCAGAAAATATCGCCCATTCATTATAATAATAATTCATATTAAACATGTCACTCTCAGAGATATTTAACTCCAGGGAGTAAAGATATTTCCGATTTACTTCAAGTATACACATATCTTCTTTCTGGGGATGGAATAGAGTTTCTATTCACTTTTTTATTCACCAAAATCCAATTTGTACTTTTTTTCTAATAACCAGATGAACAATAATTTAATCCTTATGATCCCATAGATAAAACTGCTCAGCCTAGTTGACAACACTTGACTTTTAAGTTGACGGCTTTGTAGTGATGAAATTAGAAGAATACTTGATAATCTTGTGCAGTTAAAAAACTTTAGGACAAACCCAAGGAAAAGTTTCAGCAGTTTCAATATCAAATTTTTCTGTTACACATATTGGGGAGTTTTTGAACTGTTTTCAGTTGTATCTTTCAGAGCCGTTGAAAGTAACAGGTATTTACTGTTTCTTTTTCATGACTCGGATTCAATCTTTTGTCTATCAATATGAATACGCCGATTACGAATCTAAAGTTATTTTAATTCAATCAATTTACGTTCAACTGTTTCTGAAGCTTTAACTGATCGAGTTTAGGCGATTGCCTATTTGAATTCTACGGGCATTATTCTCGGTAAAATTCGACAAAGTAAATCAATAGTTTATGAACTCAAAAAAGGTTCACTCCTTCATAAAATAAGTGTTGAAAGAAACGATATTAGAAGAAATCGACTTGAAAAATAAATCTTTTACTCTCCTGACAGGCACTTGATAAATTAAATAATTCAATTTCTGATTTAGACTGGAGCTGTTATCATTTTTTCTCATCCAGAAATTCTCAAAAAATCTTTTGTCTTTTTCTCATAACTTGTAATAAATTCATTGAATGTAGTACTTTTTCCTCTGAAATTGATTAATGGGCTTTTACTCCTATTGTTTCTCCAACTTTATATATAGTTCCAATGCATCTTCCTCTATTTCTCTCCCAATGTTTCTATTTTATTAAACATTACCATCACAAATGTTTTATTTAGAACATCCTCTTATACTCTTAACTTGAGAAATACAGTTTAAAATATATGAAATGTATTATTACCACAGAAGTGAATTAATTCCTTCTTAAAAGAATTCATTGAGGTGAAAATAATGGATCCTTTAACCTGAGTAGTCTTTATAAAATTCTAAAAGTTTAAATTGCTCATACTTTTGATTTGAGTTAATATATATTGATATCTTCTCTTTTTCAACTGTGGAGTAGAGAGTTTCCTTATAAAATAAAGAGGAACCCCTCTCCAACCTCTGAATTATTATTAAAAGGGCTTATGAACGAATGGCTAGGTACTTGATTGGGATACTATAGTAAAACAATCAAATGCTCTTTGAACTTTTTACTATCAATAAAAAATCTATCCCCAATGTCAAATAAGTAAGAAATTGGACTTTTTCTTCTTCTTCTTCAATAAATTAGATCAAATGTTTCAACTCCCCTGAACTATTCAGGATGGAAAATTATTATTATTCTAAAAAATTTGTTTATCCAAAGAAAAAAATCTCTTTTTCATGTAAAAAGAAATTTCTGGTTGTAAAATAATAATACTGATGGGGAGAGAGAGATCACAATGAAAAACACCAGAAACTCTCATAGAAATGTTTGTCTATCTCAATAAATTTTTCCCTCTGTACCTTGGATATAAAGACAGAGCATCTTGGGAAATATTATATTCCTGATGATAATGATGATTTTTTCTTACTTACCTTTTAACAAGTTTGCATACTGGGGAAAACACCTTTTCCCTTGAAACGTGTTTACATTTTCCCATTCGTATTTTTTGCCTAGATAAAAATTTGATGACCAATCTAGGTTTTTACATTTTTCATCACGATTCTCTGAAATATTGACATTTTCTAATTTTGAGCCGGAAAACTTTAAAGGCGGAAGGTAATGAAAAGAAACTCTTTTGACTCAAAATTAGGCAAGGAAACCGATTGCTGTTGAATTTTTAAAAGACCCACTATTTTTGATCATTAAATTTTCATTGATTTCCATTTCGTAGAAATTCAACTTCTAAAATTAGCTTTATTTAGGAAATTGGAAATAGTTTTGGTAAAATAAAATTTTGAAATGTTATTCTTTCCTAGTTCTCTGAAGGGAATAAACAAAACCAGATTGTTGGCCAAGTCCGTGCTCAGGATAAAGACATTTCTCCGAATAATAACATTGAATATGAACTAGTCTGGCCGCCAGAACTAGGCGAACAAGTCTTCAACATTGACAGCGAAGGCAACATTTTTGCCAATCAGGAAATTGATAGAGAGAAAAATCCCAAGGGTTACACATTTCAAGTGAGTTACTATATAGTGCAATCTTGTTCGATTTTATTACAAAAAGAAATTCCCATTTTCTGTGATTCACCGGAAGTACACACACAACATGATAATTATCAATTGGAAATTATTTTGAAATTTCAACAACATTGTTATTGTCCTATTTGTACTTTTCCCAGGTACAACATAAATTTAATTGACTCAACTTTTATGACTCAAAAATGATGTTCTTTACCTCATTATAATAAAAGAGATAACTGTCAGTTAAGATCCTCCGGGTAGATCTCGTTTCATTCTCATAATGATTCATACATCCTTCTTGATTAATTATTCCCATTACTTTTTTGACAAGACTTTCGTTCTACATTTTATCAACATTTTTATACTCTCTCCAATTCTGTTGTGAAATTATAATCATACATAATTTTCTGACGTAGAGGGAACGAGAATAAAGCGTAGTCTCATTACATTATGTAGTTTAAAAAAAATGTTTTTTACTCATCTTTTGCATACAGAATTGAAAAAATGTACTTTATTCTACGTACATATGCGCCCTCCCCCATTTGATTCTCACTTGATAATAACAGTACTACTACTGGAAAAAGTATTCACATTTCTTTTTGTTATGAAAAAGTGAAAAATTATACAAAAATACATTACCCTCTATGAAAAGACAATAACAGTTTTTTTTAAATAGGATTCCCCATCTCTCAATAAAAATACAATCTAATATTAAACATTTATTCATTAATTTACCTACATCAGAATTGAACTCGGACATTTTCAATTTGTATAATTAGTATTTGTATTATCTTGGGTCATGTCCTCTGATTTATTTGTTTTAAAGACTTTTTTTATTGGTGTTTAATTTTCACCACTACTAATGAAGTGAAAAAGGTTAAGTAACCTAAGGATAAGTTTTATTATAGAAGTTGTTTAAAATAAAAGATTTTCTCTTTGGAACTATTTGAATTTAAGCTTTCTCTAATGTAGGAGAATCATAAAAAACTTTTCCTTAGATAACTCTATCAGCATTTTTCTGATCTAATAAAAATGTTATTTGAGTTTAAGTGATCTGACCATTTCGTTAGCAACCAAGTGTACTCAAACTCAAATATCTACTCCAGAATTAAAGTTGAGGGCTTGATCTTCACAACCAATGTTAACAGAGCTGATCTGACTTTATTTAGGATCAGGAAAGCTTTTCATAATTTCTAAGGGATAATTTTTACGCTTTCTTAAATTATCTAATGAATATTTTCATCATTACGTAATTATTTCTCGAGTGAGTTATTAAAAGAATCTTTTGAGATTTATTTACATGCGTAGTACTATTATTTCTATTCAGAGGATATCTCATCTGTGTGTTGTGAGATGAATGGAAATATTTGTTGGATCATCATCCTCATTGTATAGCTTGGTTCCTCGTTTGTAAAGAAAAATCCAGGATCTAGTTTTATTTTCATCATCTAAAGACAGGAAGTTATCCAGAATTATTATTTGCAACAACAACTACAAGAAGAAGAAGAACGTGTAGTGAAAATTTCAATTATCGCCTCCCACCACCCCTATTTTTCCTCGTTTGTGACTTCGGGTCATGGTATATTCAGATATTTTTTCGTTTCGTACATGAGTACTAATACGGGGGTCATATTTGCTCTGAATAAAATGAGCTGAATCAGGAAATTAGAAATACTCTTTACTACATAAAGATAATTGTGTTCTTGTTATATAATAATAATGATGGGGAAATAAATTACAAAAGATTTAAATATATTTCATTAAAAATATATAGGGACTGTGAGGGAGGGATGCATTCAAATTTTGGTTAGTAGTTTTTGGGGGTAAAATTAGATTTTTATCAGTTATGAAAAAGACTACAGAAATCATCATCAAAATTCAATTAAATTTTCTGTAATGTTAAAAAAAATGAATCTCTTTCCCCTCCACCCCCCAGAGAGGAAAAAAGATGTGAAAAAAAGATTCAAAATCTGCGAATAATCCATCTCTCTAGCTTCCTCTTTTACAGTTTGGGATATCTTTCTTTATTTTTGAGTCATCCACAGATATCGACAACTCCAATAAATCAAGTAAATTATCGTACAGTTTGATGAATTGAGATGGGAGGGAATATGAAATTTTGTTGATAGGTAATTTCAATATTCGTTTTTTTCAGATCACTCTCTCATTGTAAACTTATCCCTACTTTTTTACCTTTTTTTCTTGAGCAAAATAATAATATGATGATGAGTCACTTTTCATACTTGAGTTGGCAATAATTCACTTTTCATCGTCAATCAAATTATCTTCCCCACCTTTGAGTCAACTTAAAAACATTTTCATTCGTTCCTGGATAATGCTATTATCGTCATTACCTTGAATATCATGTAAACTGAGATAAAGAAATGCACAATTCATCCACTTAACAAATTGTACAATATTAGGGTCAAAAAAGAATAAGTTTATAGTAATTGGGTTTGCCCAAGAATGAGATCTGTATCATCATCATTACTTTGATCAATTTAGTATTCGTTTTCTATATCAGGTCATTTGGTGATCTTGTTACAAGATAATGACAACCATCCTTTTCATACAAAGTAAGGTAATAAAACTTTTTCTAATGACAAATCTGTAATCAACTACACACTTTACATTGTTCATAAGCCTATTTTACAATTGAATTTGTGGCAATCGGGCAATGAAGTTTACAAGAAGGGGTGGTCCCCGTTCAGATAGAACTGAGAGACCACACATATTTTTTATACGCCATCCATGAAAAGTACAATTTGCTGATGATAAATTTTCGACAATTCAGCATCCCATTTGGGAAAAAATCAAGGTATAATACAATTTACTATGACTCAGTTCTGCTGTTCTTTTCCTGTGTCTATCTTGATGAACAGATTTGTAGAGAATTGTAAAAAACAAGTAAAGCATTGTTTAGTGACGATTTGAGTAATCGCCCAAACTTATCTTCTTCTCCTTTAAATCCATGGGTCTCTTAATTTCCTTTAATGATTATTGTTTTACTTAGAAATACATTTGATTGACATTCAGTTATTTCTCTAGAGATTATTAGCTAAATAAATGGGAAGGTATTTTGCCAGTCAACTTGAATTAAACCAACAATGTCCTTTAGTTTTAAAAGGGGAGCGCTCATTTAAGAGTTTATCGTTTCCTTCTATGTTCAAATAAGAGGGATTAGCCATTAGTAAATCTGTATTTCCCTCTCTTGATGTAAACCAGTTGTATATCATGAAAATCTGGCTTTTCTCTCATGAGTCATACAAAGTTTCTTGACCACATTAAGTGTTTCATTAAACACATTATCCATGGATAAGAAAATACGAAAAGCTGGATAGATCAAAGAAGTAATTTGAAAATTTGCATTCCAAGCTACTCCCCATATACAGTTGTCATAATTCCCATATCAATTGTAGTTCAACAAGTTAGAGAATAGGAGGGAAAGTTAAGATATCGCTAACAAAATATGAATGTTATATTTCAAGTTCTAAATTCTATTGATTAAATAATAAATTAGTTGACAACCTATTATTGCTCTTAGAACATATCTGCAGTTAACAATTTTATCAAGTTAATGATTTTCGGCTTCCTTTACCCATAAACATGTCTCCTATTAGGTCTGGAATACAATTAACCGATAGGTAAGGCATACGCATAGCGGCAGATTAGGAGTCTTTTTATTTTCCAACTCGTAGGATAATTTAGATGGGAAAATATACAAGGGAAGAGTCATAGGAGACTATACACACTCCTAAAAATTAATAATAATTTCTTTGGCTATTAAACTAGCTATTCAGAAGAGGAAAGACAAAATTAACCTAATTAATCTTTTGTTAATGGGACAAAATCTAAACAATCCTTTCTTTTCGACAACTATAACAACATGAATAGATTCAAAAGTACAACTAAAGTTTAGAAAATTGAAACGAGATATGAATTGAAACCAAATGTAAATTTCTCAAAGCCTCGTCAAGGGCAATACTTTGAAAATTCATTAAAGATAATAATTTACAAATCATGAAAGAAATAGTAAAAGTTAAAGAAAATCGGAATAAAACACCAAAACTCTCCAATAAATAGCCAAGGTAGTTGAAGTTTATGGGAGAAGATTATGAACACATTGATTAGGTTTATTTTTCTTTCAACCATACATCTATGCTGTCATCACCAGGGTTTTTGTATAAAAACGGAAAAATTTGAAATTGAAGCCGCATGTATCTTCGGATGATCTTTCGCTTTTGTAGATATCTTTCTAATAGTTCTTCCCATGTATGAAACCAGACAATCACATTTGAATTTATAAACTAATAGAGTCTTTTAAAAAACAGAGTTTTTCCTTCATAAGGTTCGCTCACAGATCTGAACCAAACTGTATTGAGGCTTTTGGATTAACTGATTGATTGAAAAAAAACAAAATTCCCATATATACAATATTTAATTAATTCAGAATCTATTTGATTAATGATTTTTGTTTTGTCTACGAGTAAATATCAGAATATGAAAAATGAGTGGTTTTCTATTTGAACATCCTATGAGTAAAAGTACTAACAGATCCTTACCTCACCCCCCCCCCAGATCAGTTGAGTAATCCTGAAAATAAAATTAGTATTCGTTATTTGCAATGCATTATTTACGAATCTATCGCAGTTTCAACTCAAGTAGTTTTTTCCTGTCATATACAAAATTTGTTACTATTTATTTATAATAATTATCATATTTCAGTATCTCAAATATGGAATAAATAAATGTATAATGTATAACATATATTCCTAGGAATTCATTACATGGCTATGATCTATTATTAGTATCGTGATGGATGACAAGAACTATTTATTTGCTTGCAATTCTGAAATTTCTCTCAAGAAAATTTTCCATTCCTCTTGTTTAGTATCGAAATTAGAGATGGGAGATTAATTGATCAAGGAGAATAATATTTCCTTTGATTCCTTCCTTTACCCATCTTGTCACACATAAAATGTTTCTCTAATTACAGAGTTTGAGTTTCGGAAGATTCTGAATAATTCCCCATTTACAATTTGGAAATGAAATTTCAATTCAGAGATGAATGAACTTTTATTTTTAATCTTACTTTGTCTCATTTTCCACCCTCGCACTTTCAATGCCGATCTTCAACGTAGACCTCAATTGTTCTCCTCAGAAGTAAAAGGTTTAATGCTGTAACCTGAAATGATCAATTATATTCGAATGACATAGGTAATGTTTAAAGCCAAAATTATTATTTAAAGGACTATACTCACAGAATAACTTTTACGTACTACTACTGGGAGTCGGGAAAATTTTTTTTAATTCACGATGAAAAGAACCCATGAGTTTTTGGAATAAAAAAATTTGGAAATTTTTTAGAATTTCTAAAATACAACAAATTCCCACTTTTATGACGTTCAAGCTCAAAAGTTATATCGGTTTTTGCTACTGGGATCAATTTTAGACGAAGAATTCAAATTTGGCCATAATGGTTGAGAGAAACTCTCGAATTTCAAAAAAAAAGTTAAACTCCAAAATTTCGTATCATTTTCTGTCGTGATGATCAAAAAAATTCAAATGGTTCGAATTCTCTGTCTAATCTTAATATCAACAAACTTCGAAAAATAGATCGATAAAAATTTTGAGCTCAAAGATTGAAAAAGTCGGAGAGTGAGGCATTTTCGAAAAATTTTTGTCAGATTGATTTTTTTTGGAAATTTTTTAAAGTGGCTTGCTCTATATAATGGTATTGAAAATTATTCGTGTTCCTGACTATTCGAAGAGAAATATTGAAAAAATAGTAAATTCTTATCTTCATGTCAACTAGCTTCAGCATAGACCAATAAAGTTTAATAGAAAGTAATAAACTATTTTAAGGCTCTATTTATCACTAAATTACAGGATCCGATCATTTTCACTGAATAGATGCCCTTTTTCATAAATTTAGATTTGCATTGATCAGGGCTGATGTCATTATTAATATTTGCTCTCCCAATTCAGTTTGGATGTAAATAATTCTCATAATGGAGAATGAGTCAGAATCTTATTATGTTAGCCTAGTAACTGAAACACTCTCTGAGGCTTGTGTATATGACCTTCTGAGAAAAAAACATTAATATTTAATTAAATTTCTGTATTGATATTCTTTACGTAGGCACTCCCATACCTTTCTCAAGAAATTCATATAATTCGGTACCATTTGAAATTTTTAATGTTCCATCTTAATCATTTGAAGCTATTCAAATTTTGATATTTATGAGATTAACTTATCCATCGGTAGTGAACACTATCAATTCTAAGGTTTTGTATCGAAGCATATTTCGAGAATGCTTCCTGAATTTTCAATGAGCTCCCATTTCGTAACTACTTAAAGCCAGACTATCTTAATCATTTAATACGTTTCTTACATTTCTCAACAAAACCAGAAATCTTATCCTCATATCTCACCTTCCCCGATGATCATTTATCATAGATCAGTTTATAAAATTAAACTAGAAAATGCACAAAATGATAGATAATAGACATCCAATAATTTAGAGTTGGAAAAATTTTCTGTTACATTTACTGGAATAACAAAAAAGAATTCCATCTGAAAGCAATTAATTTCTAAAAAAACAATTTTTATTCTAGATAATAGCCCGAGATCCCAGTATTGAATCTTTTAAGGATTCAGTTTACGTAGAAATCGCCCTAAAAGATGTAAACGATTGTACACCGGAATTTGTTCAGCCCACTTATCATTTTTCAGTTGAAGAAAATGATAAGCCTATTCCTACTTATGAGGCCGTGTCGAACACCTTGGCCAGGCCGCATCGTCGAGATGTTGGCAAAGTCAAAGCAACAGACTGTGATATGGGAATGAATTCAGAAATCATCTACACGATCCTGAATCAGGATGTCCCATTCGATGTGAGTATTTCTTTTTGTATTTAATATTTCCATGAATATTTGTTTTTTATGATCAAATAAATAATCTGTTTTCCTATCAACATGATAGTGAAATGACTCATCAAAATACTTTTCCTCTAACAACACACACAGACCCCACCCCAAATCCATTTTTTTATTCCTCGTAGTTGTTTTGTTCAGTTCAGAGAATGTTGAAAAATAAAAAAGTGAAAGTAGAAGGAAGAAATTCAAATTGCCAGATCATATAATCTTTATGACAGTAATTTACATATTTTTTCCATTAATCCTACTTATTTTCCACAATCCCCACTCATTTACAAGATTCAGAATGATATAATAATTTTTTCATAATCATTTTACTTTCTAACCAACTTGTTGTTCCAAATTGTTAGGCAAAGAACATAACTATTTATCATTAGAGATATCTTTTAATGCAATTATGTATTTTTAGTTCAAGAGTTATCGATCAAAAATGAGTCGTTGCCTCTCTTTGAAGGTTTATGCGATCATTTATTTGAGTTGTACAGATTACACAATAAAGGTTATCTGACTTTATATCTATGACCCTGGGAAATTGGTTTTCATAAAAAATCAGCTTCCTTGGAATATAGAAATGATAGAGCTGAGATCTTTTGTACCAATGGGTAGATCGATGGTAATTTGCCATTAAAAAGTTAAAAACGTTTGAAATTCCACTTCATAAAAATTCAATTTTGATTTTTAACAGCTTTCTTTCCAATTTTAAGCATTACTGTTGCAAAGTCGATTGTTTACGCTAATTCATTGGGTTTTTTCTCACATCTTCAAGGTAATAAAATGAACATTCCCTCTTATCGAAGGATTCAAACAGGGTCACTTTCCAAAATGATATTTTTTATGTCAAATATATATTAAAGTTTTTACCTTTTTTTATATTTGTTTATTTCTTTTATTATTTTTATATCTATTCTTCCATTTTTAATACAATTATGAATAAATTTGAATTTTTGCCCTTTGCTAGGGAGGTTCTTTTTCGAAGAGAAATGTCTTGAGCCTAGTCAAGCGATTAATGTCCTTTTTTATTTAAAATTATGTATGTGAAAAAAATTAATTATCCTTTGGTTTCTTTATGCACTGGACTGTGTAGACTCTGCGGTTGTAAAAAATAGATGACCATTAGAACTGATTTGCATATATTTTCTTGAGAAAACCAGCCCCTTTTCTTGGGATGTTAGAATTATCATGTTTACATTTGCAATGGTACATTTTTATTATTCTCACAATAAAAATGTCTTAAGACAATAAAATCTGGTTAAATGTATTTTTCTAATCTATAGACCTCCGGTATAAGAAAATCATTGTCGGCATGCAAGTATAACTGAAAACCTAAAAAGCAACTTATTTTTTAAAGCTTCGACTTGAATATTTTTGTCGAATTCAGTGTAATTGCATGATTGAACGTTGATCGAATCCTGTGGTGTTTTCTTTTAATGGTTTTTTTCGATTGAAAGCTACTTTTAATTACTTTTTTTCCTATCAATTAGACCTAATTAAACTATCATTTTGCATATTCTATTCAAAGAAAACAAAATTAGATCTTCTAAAAAAGTCAACAAAAGTTAAGTTTTTGTAAAATTAGTAATAATTTTAAGAGGTTTCATCTAAAAATATCTTTGGTATTAATTTCTGAAAAGGATTATATAATTATTCCTTCTACAACGCATGGATGTATTGAATTTTGATTTCAAGGTTAATAAATTTTCTTTCTGCTATCCTTGAAAATTATCATATCCATACGAGAGAAATGGTTAAAGTGTCGTTGTTTATTTGCTATAACTCCTTTAAGTAATACATGACTCATTCGTTGAATTATCATGCTATGCCTTAAGGCTTACCGAAACATTATACTCCTGGATATATATCCCAGTTAGGAGAATTGTCAATATCTCCTTTGGATTATAATAATTGAAATGAAGCTGAAGAGAGATCCTTTGACTTTTCCATACAAATCTGTTACTAATTTCATCAAAACCATTATCCATTCATTCTGAGTGATGGATTAATACTTTTTTTCATTTGGGGATTACAATTCTTGATTCTGAATTAAGCCAAAACCTGCGTATGAAATTGATCTTGAATGGCTTTTTAAGAAAATCAAATAAATGCATTTTATTTTAATGTTAACCCGGGTACAAGTCTGAGGAAACGTGACGTATTTAACGCTCAACTATATCCTCTCTAATCTCCCAAACAAATCAACACTAATATTCAGATTTTTCGAAATTATCAAGCAAAATTTTGCTATCGGTAAATATCAAGAAAATTAAATGAAATATCAAAATAATTATAGACCAGTATATTCACAATTCATTAGTACACCTCTCTGAAAGACTAAACCTAATTGACATGAAGATGAGAATTTAATTCGGCTGCAGAAAATCACAGAAATTAGTTATTAATGTGTGAAATCGAAAAATTATCACGAAGGGGAATGGTCCAAAATTAAAAAGCTTAGCTTTATTATTTAGTATTTATTCCTCGTTGCCAAAAATTCAGTGGTTTCTAGTCAATGTAGTCGTTTTTCAGAGTTCAAAACGTCTTTTCTTGTTTTGAAGATTTCGCCCTTTAGTTGATTCTGGGAATTTTCATGAAATTCGTTTATTCCATAATTAAATTTCTTATAAGATAATTTCTAATAATTATAATTATCAGTGATCCCACCGTTAAGACGCAATATTCTTCCACCTAACCGAATAAATTATTACAAGTAGTATAATTTTATTTGTAATTAAAATTATTATTTTTTTCAGAAAAAATGATTCTGTTATTTGCGATCTCGCCCTAGTTATCACGACATGTGAAATAATATCATTAATAATGATTCATTAAACAGTATTATATCAGTCTTTATATTAATAGTATTTGTATATGTGATTCAAAAATACAAATTGTACAAATATTCCTCAGTTTACTTCAAATACAATTGAATTTGGCCCTATTCAATTGAATGCTTAATAAAAAAATTTTATGGCTGTATTATGATGAGAGCACATTCATTAAGATCATTAGCCTTTGGTGCAGTGAGTTATGCTAATGTAAAATGTCTCTTGTTGAGCATATTACACATGTCATTTGACTGTTTCTCTCTTATTCCTCTCAAGTGGTAATATTACTAGAGAGAGAATTCAACATACACTTGAGTTGGAAATACTGCATCAGTATTTCTTGATTGAAATTGCTAGCCTGTACTCATACACACATCTTTTTTAGCATCAACTTCCTTTTTCTCTTCCAAGTTTTGGTTGTATTTAACCCAAGGTTAGCCTCAACTCACCCACATCTCTTCCCATTGTTGGAGGAATTTTTCTTCTGTAATTTCTTTTTTATTTTTCTGGTGGAGAAAACTTGAAAAGGGAAAGAGAGCAAGAGCAAAAGAGGAGATATTTGAGTAATAAAATTTTCCATCCCGATGATTCATAGCCATTATTATTATTTTGTTGTTGATATCTTTACTTTCTGCACAAGGGAAAGAATCAAACAACACATTGAAATTTATCCAAACTCATAGGAAATATTTTGTTTTTATCTAGGAGGAAAATTATTTAATTTCCTTTTTTTCTAAGCTCAGTATTGCTATCTTGGTGGTGTTGGGAGAAATTTAGACGAATGAGTCTATCACATTCAGCTTTAGAATTTTATATCATAAGTAAAAAATCTACAATTTTAGTTTTTGAATGACTTACTCAAAATTTGGATTTAAAGATATTGTTGATTTCGAATGTATTTGAAGCAATATTGGCATTTAGAATCAACATTTCAAAGACAAGATTTCAAATATTAGGTTGCAAGAAAAGTATTGGATTTTTTACTCTAACTAGAATTTTTTCCCTCAAAACTGAGTTCAAACAACCTAGGCATCAATCGTTTATGTATATTAAAGATTATAAAATTTGAAAACATGAACATAGCTGAGTGTAGTGTCCCACACAGTATAGTCAGGATCTTGCTCCGTCTGGTTATTTTAGATCAAAAGAGTAGGTCAATATTGGACTTGAAGACAATTTTAGCTCGAAACATGAAGAATTTTAATCGATAAACTGCCAATTCGTTATCGCCAAACTCTTTAGGAAACTTGGTTCTTTATGTTGAGATTAAAAATTTTCAATCAACAAAACGTTTTGAAAAATTATCTTTCTTTATGGTATCATTTCATAATGAGATTCCAAAAAGTCTTGCTGACGAATTCCGGAGAAAACTGTATTTAGTTTCTTGTAAATTCTCATCCTCATATTGACTAGTTTTTGGTAAAAAATAAATATTATGCAATAATTTTAATTTATTTTGAATAAATAATGACAAATTATGCAACTGCATTATAATTCGGTTTGAGTTCAACTTTTTATTCCAGAAGAACAATAGATAAAAGATTTGACCTGAACCAGATAACTTTGACAAGCCCCTTTTTCCATATACATCTTCGTATAAGTTGAAATACATATGAATTAATAGGATAACGATAATTTTGAGATGAAATCATCCTGTAGAAACAATAGAAATTGTCGGTATACATTGTACACTGTGTACAGTGTAGCAATGGAAGTGCTCTGGGCGGATCACTATGAATATTTTATGTGTTATTTTTATTTCATTTTAACATATTTATGTATTTATTTATCCATTTATTAGATTGATAACGAAGGCAACATATTCTTAACTGGACAGATTGACCGAGAAAAGACACCTGCCTACCTGCTCACAATAGTAGCAAAGGACACTCCGAAATTGCCCAATGGGTCTATTGACGAGCGAAATCAGCTATCTTCACAGGTTAAAGTTAACGTAGTGATTACCGATGTGAACGATAATCCTCCCAAATTTATCTTTCCCTCAGAAGTTAAAAGAAGTCAAAGTACTAACTTGCATACCTCTGGTAATACAAATCTTCCTTCTGGTTCCAGTTCTGACCTCATAAATTCTAGCAATCTTGTAAGTTGAATGTAAAAGAAATGAGCAATTCATTCCCAAATGTTTCGAATGTACATTTCAAATATCATATTCCCCAGTGATTATATAATAGAGAGATTACATTTGATGTTATTTCTCCTTCTATTTTCGATAGATTAACTTGTCCAAAATGAACTCAATCCTTTTGATTTATGATTCACTAATTTCAAGATGATCCATCAAACTTCATCTGTAATACTTGAGGATTCGTATTAATATCTATATTTTATATTCCAACATAGGTAACAATGTCTTTTCACGAAAAGGACGGTTTCCATATTGTTCAAGTGGTAGCTGAAGATCCGGATAGTGGAGAGAATCGTAGGATATCCTATTCAATCATTCGACAGACTCCAAATCAAAATATTTTCCGCATTGATGAAAATAAGGGAGACGTATTTCTCTCGAGGAAGTTGACATTTAATGATTTGGTAAGTTACTCTTTTGATTAGAATTCTTCAATCACTATCAATTATTCTAACATCTTATCGGACCTGCCAAAAATCTACAGGAAGATAAAAAAGTACTTTTTCTAGAGAGAATACGTGTCTATGAATTAATTGAATTAATCTTCCTACAACTAATATTTTCTCTAACTGGAAGTGTTAAGAAACCTATTTTTGAGATCCCCAATGATCTTACAAATAAAACCTCCTTGGAAAGTTTTCAATGAACACTGCTATACCTGATTGAGATTCTCTTCTCACGTCTAAATGTTAAAATGAGAAGAATCAACATTCAACTCTGTGAGAGAGATGAAATACCATCATTTTTTCTTATTAAGTCTCTACAAAAAGTTTGAATTTGAGCAATTCACTGGCTTCATCCTAATTTTGAACTCAAGTAAAGTTAAATAAGAACCAAAATGTTTTTAGGGCCTTTAGAGTTTGAAAAATGAGCAAAAAATACCTATAATCGATCTGTTAAAGTTATAAAATATAATTAACAATGAAATGTTTTTCATCACTTCTGTTACCTTAAACATTTCCCTCGAAAACCACAATTTTTATCAAGATTCTAAATTCGTATGGCCGATTCATAAATTTTCTTAAATAAAACATTCGTTCATTTTAATTGAGGTGATTTCCATCTAGCACTAGGAAATAAAAGATCTTTTTGATTGACGCAATATGCATAATTGTATAAACTTGTAATGATCTAACCATCTCTGCTTATTTCAACCAACATGGAGCCATTTTATTTATTCTGTAAAGTTCAAAATTATCGTGTATCAAAATTTTAATGAATACAGGTAAAATATCTTTTTATTCCATTGTTTCCATCTTTCTATCTAGAACTATTGTCGATGAATAATTATATAATTTCGCATCATCTTCACAAATTATTAACTCAAAGTTTGTAAATTTCATAAATTCCCAAATTTATCAGGAATAGCTTTATCTAAGCAAATTCTTTAATACAGAGACAACGAACCATTCAAGAGTCATAAATATCCATGAGTTTTCAACGATCCCTGATATCCTTGACCTGATTTTATCACATGCCCATTTTCTTTATAAAATAATTTTACATCGTTAACGACAAAAGAGAATAGCTTAAATGATTCAACCTTGATGAATAGAATTGTCATCTTACAATTTGGCAGCATGATACAGTTTTCGTATGATAATCAACTTTTCAAAAAGTAATAAATCTTTAAGCAATATTTTCATCTGTTATAATAGTCTTACTTTGTAATAATAATAATAACTTGAAATATTGGTCATCATCCTTCAGACATTTATAGCCTGTATATATTTTTTGCTGCATTTTCTTTTTTAATGTAAAACTGACATCATTTTTCCTTTCGGCGATATAAGAAATGTTACACGAGAAAAAACGGATATAAAAGCAATATGTTTGTGAGTTAGAATATGTAACTTTTGAGTGTATTTTTTTGAAAATTTCTCTGTCAAATCACGATAATACCAGCTCTTACAGATGCAGTCTCTTTTTTTCCCATTTAATGTTTACCAAATGATAACTCATTGACGTATTTTGACAGCTTAATTGAATATCAATTCATTTTAGACTCTTTTCTTCATTACGTTAGTATACAGTACGTGCAAATGGGTTTTAAAAAATTTCAATATTCTTCTTCTCGATTTTTTAATACCTCTGATTTATTTTTACTTGAAATTTTCAAATAACCGCTTTCAAAATCAATTATTAACATCCTTGATCAAGCTTTAAAAGAAGTTGTTTAGATAATTAGGAATTTTGTTTGGGAAATCGAATGAAATTTTAGCTGTTTTTCTTGCCAATCAAAGTTCATCACCTACAGTAACCACCAGTACACACAGTTCATATTTGTTTATGTAATCTTTATGCAGTTTGTTTTTTATTAGGACTAATACGCCACCCTTGTCTTTCTCTTACACATCATTAGTAAATTCATGAGAGAATATTACTTTTTCGTCTACTTCCAAGTAGTACAATAAAATGTAGAGCTTGTCTATTCAAGATAGAATAGGACACGTCATCAAAAAGTCTCTTTTATTTGACATGAATCTCTCTATTTTTAGATTTATTACCAATGAATCGTATATTAAAGATGCTACACAGCTTTCTAGTTCACCTAAAACAGTTTGTTTTGTCATTTGAAAGCAGCGCGCACATTCATATTTTGTTTTCCAGAGCCCTTTCGTTTTTAAGCAAACAGTTGACTGTATCAATACTTACTTAATCTATGATATGATGATTCTCATATATATTCTCTCTCATAATTGTGATGCTTAGATATCTGCTTTTTATTTCCAATCTATAAAAAAAGTAATTTTGGAGCCAATTTGATGTTTACTTTTATGTCTTTAATTTTTCGTCGGAATTGTTGATTCCATCATTTATTACTACTGTATTCTCTTTCCATTAGAAAATTAAACTCTTCAATTCCCAGTAACTCGCATAAAGGAAAAAATTGTCACCAATCTAATCTATTACAAGTTTGTAAAGGAAAATATTTTTACAAGCAACAATCGGAGTTGAACATTACTATCATTACTATTATACTATTTACTTATTTTTAGTTAATTTTTTTCTAAAGCCTCAGCAAATAGGTTTTCAAAAAATCATCCTTATCCAAGTAACTTTGGTTAGCATCAGTGAAAGACTATCTTTATGAATTATACATATTTTTGTAGCTTAACAATTTTCCTTTCTAATTAAGAGTGAAAAATAATATTTTAAGTATCTTTCAGTTCAAATTATCATTCGAGAAAGTATTGTCTTCCACTGGTTGAGCAATTGGACATAACATCAATAGTTTTTCAATGAATTTTACTATGAACCTCTAATAGATTTTATACATTCTCATACAGGGCTTGTTCAAACTATCCTTATCTGCCTCTGATCATGGAAACCCAGAGATGAAGTCTTACAGTGAACTGTTCATCAATGTTACAGACCAAGAGCCCGTAAACAATATTCCTGGAGGGACATATCGAACCGGAAACTTTTTCACTTCCTTCTTCACAAGGGACAAGATAATTATTGTTGGAATCATTTCGGCAACTATTATCATAAGCACTGCCCTAATCATGATCATTTGTCTGGTATTCCGAGGATGTCCAAAGAGTAAATCGTCCTGGGCTGAAACTAGACGAAGTTTAGTCTTGGGTACGTCAAATATTTTGTTTTCCCTTGGATATTCCTTTTGTATTAAAATTCTTGATTGGAATATTTCTCTCTAGCTAAGCAAACAATTTTCATTTGATAATCTGTGAAGTACATTGCGTATTTTGAATCATTAAGTAATAATCCCTCGAAGAAATATTAATTAAGTTTTATTTACACAGAATATCTGTGACATTAATGAGTTATTGCTCTAATATTTCTATAGAATCGTGATATTCTCTGATATTCTTACCTACTGTTTTCCATTTGTTTACTGAATTCTGACAAAACTTGAGTAAAGTACTCAAGGATCATAATGATTTATTTGACCTAGATTTCTAAAAGGTAAATTTTTAAAATACTTTTATCCTTCTGGAATGATAATCTTGCTCAGAATTATTTCTAATTACAGAATATATTATAAAATAAGTATTTCAGAATAGTCTTTAGGGTTTCGAGGCTTTTGAGAATAAAAGTTTTTTGTATTTTCCTGACACCAGACTGAATTGATTAACTTTTTGAAACGTAAACGTTCTATCCCGGAAGTGAAGAACTGATAAAAAGGTATCGAAATGCATACAACTCCCTTGAGTATAGTTGCCAATTCATGCATTAATTCTTAGCATGCAAAATATAATTGTAATATACTATATATTACATGAGTAGGGAAGATACCCTAAACATAATCTTGATTATTGTCAAGAAACTTGATACTGTATATTCGTACTTTATAGAATACACAATAAAATGTACAAAGTAACGAAATAATTATTGCTCTTGAAGGAATTATCATTAAAAATCAGACAAAATTCGTAGAGATTGTTTGAAGAAATTATCAAACTATAGGATAACAAATTACTATCTCATAGGGGAATCGAACATAACCAATTATTTCTTTACCCCTCCACCCCTCTACACAAGAAAGCAATCATCATATTCAGAATATTTTTATATGAATTTCTCTTGTAGACATAACCACCAGAAAATAGACGGAATCAAATAGAAAAAATGAAAATGTGGGTCATTTTTTTCTGAAATAATCCAATGTATGGGTTTGAATATTTGGGAATAATAAAATCTTTGTATAAAATTAATGTATAATATAATAAAAGTTTCCTAGGCTTCACTTGATCTAAAATCAAGCTAGACATAAAATTTGGATTTTATCAGGGTGAATGAAAAAAAATTCGGTTAGTTTTCTTCCCTACAAATCAATTCTTTTCTTGATTAGATTAAGATTTCAAGAACTTTGAACTCGCGCCAAATATTAAATTCTTATTTCAATGAATTTTCTACTACGAGAATAGGTTTAAAAGAAAGTCATATTTTTGTTATTATAAATGTTATTTGATCCTATAATTAGATAAAATTATGGATCCTTCTGATCATATCTCTTGAAATCTAATACACTTGTACTGTACTGAGTAATTTTGAATTTTATTGAGGTTATCTCACACATATCAAGAAGGATAACATTATAGAAGGAGGAAAAATTAATTTATTCACAATTAGGTGAGATACATTTCTTCACAATAGGATACAGTATACATAGATATTCTCAAGGGTAAAATATATTAATTCTCTCTTCTAATAAAGGTGTTATCCTTGTGTTACTGCGCATTTTCTCAAAGAACAATATCATATTTCTTCACAAGTACATAATAATTCTCACAAAAGTTAATGAAGCATCCTCTTTAAACAAACTTTAAATGCATGAATTAATATCTCTGAATCTAAATAAATCTCTCTAAATAAATTAATTGATCTTATCTTAGGTCGTGGATTCAATCCAGAGGACATGATCAACGGCTATCATGGGAATACACTGAGTAGCTTTGATTTTCCATCAGACTCTGATAATAATCTTACTACTGAATCGAACAAAGATCACGGCCTCATGTACTCAAATGGTCTTCATCACCAACAACTGCCTACAACAAACAAGACAGTTAAAAAGATACCTTTTCAATCCAGCAATAGCCCAACATATTATTATAAGCCAATGTCAACTGGTGGCTATAATACTTTACGAAGTTTTAGCCCATCGATTATTTCAACTAACCAATATGTTAAAGGTCAAAATCCGTACATTCATAGTCCCTCATTGGGGAAGCATAATTTTGTCACATCAAACATTCATAACAACTCTAGCAATAATAATAGTGGTAGTAATCAAGACCAGCAAACACTCATCTATCCTGGATACAATAATCATGGAACTGAGAGTAATGAACTTGTATTTACCAACCTCGAGAACTTAACATCAACATTTATGAATTCTAATGGTGAGTAAATATTTGAGGTATGAATGAAATTAATTATGATTTTTTCCTTACCAGAATGCTTTGTTTAAATTAACTAATCTAATATTCATATGAAATGGAGGTAAATTTGGAAATGAACAAAATACATTCATCCTTCCTATTAATACACACAATTATTTGTTTGATTTTTACAATTCTCTCCCTCCCCCCAATTCTTTGTATATCTGTTGAACACGTGTGTCAATTTCATTAGCTCTGATTTCTATTGATTTTTAGAGTCATAATTTTATTGTGCTTTTTAACTGGAGAAGAAGCTCTCATAATTTTATTTTTTGACTCTTCCGGGTCAGAAAAACCCATGTACTGTCATGTACATTTTGTGTAAGCATGGAAACAGCTTTATTATGACTAAAGAGTTGGTACTTTTATTTTTATTTCAAGAGCTCTAGCATAAGATTTATCATTCTGTTATCTTGCATCGAGAAGCTGCCTTTCTCTATCTCTCTCTCTCTCAGAGTCTTAATTAGATAAATTGTGAGTTGTTTAACTTGACCTCGGTGGAAAATTTTCTCTGGCCATACTCCCAACTCATAATGGGATTAAAAATGCAAATAAATAGGAGAAGAGAAATATTACATTGCATATTGGATAATTGAATTGAATAACAAGTCTAGTCATCCATGAATTGTTTTAAAGTATTCTTAATTTAATTTTCTCTTGAAAAAGAGTCATTAATTTTTGTGACCCTACCCAAAAGTAGTAATATTTAAGAAGAAGCTCTTGATTTGTTCAACTTTTTGATCGAAGGGAGAACAGCAACTTTACCTAAGGCGTTTTCGTTTTTAATTTGACATTTCCAAAATAAAAATAAACTTTTTCTCCCCAAGGCACTAATGGCAAGAAAAATTTATTCCAGCTACTCACATTTTATTTGTCTCTTTATTGAACGAGGAAAGAAAAATTATTTTTAGCATTTTGTATTGGAAAACGAAATTAATTTTACTTTTTTCGTCAATAGATTCCACAGCAACCACGACGAATGAAGGTAAATCAACCTCAAGTGATACCATGACCAAATTATCTGATCGTCATTTTGAATTGCTGACCTAATGGACGCCTTTTTCAATTCTTCTTGGGCCTTTTATTTTGAAAATGAACCAATTTGCAGCGATTCTACAGAATGAAATTTGAGAATGGTGTGAGACTCTTTTCAAAAATTACCGATTTGGCTGATTTGATAACATCAAAGCATCATGTGATGAAAAGTTTGCGTAAAAACCTATTATTGTTATTATTATTATCAAGTGTAATGTGTTAAATTTACTGATAACCTCGTATCCATGAATTGGAAGGAACCTAATACCCTCTCTTTTGGCATTTCCATTGTAAAATATTTAAGATTATGAGCAACAGAAATCCCTGTTTATCTCGAATGATAGAAAATCGAATTATATCGAGATCGTAATGAAGTAACTCTGAGAAATTTTCTTTATTGTGTATTTATATTTGTTGGAAATTATTATTTAAAATTTAATAAAAGATATTTATTAATACTGTACAAAAGCTGTTAATACTATCCGCATGAATCTCATAAAATTGAAAATTTCTGTCAAGAAGAAATAGGTTCTAGGATTTAATTCAACGATCTCTTTAGCTCCAAGTTAAAAATGGACAGAGAATTTTATCATTTCGGATTAGTTCATTTTCCTCAAACGTCAAGATTTTTGACATTGGAATTATTCTCATGAGAATTTCCTACCAACCCAACTAATTAATTTATCGCAGCAGATACAAAATAGATTCTCAATATTCTAAAATTTACTGTTGACATAAAAGATGCTAGTGCGTATCCAAATTAAAATTATTTTCGTCCTTTTAAGGGAGTTTTTCCCAAGAGAATTCATTAATTTGAAAATTTTATTACTCATTATTCTGGGAAAATTACTCATGTTTTTAGAAAATTAGAATAAAGGAATAAAGTACTCGGTCCATTTGTCAAGAATTCAATTTCATTGCTTCCAAAGAGATAGTCACGTGTGAATGAGTCATAGTCAAGTTAATGAATTATTAATTACTATTACTACTTAAGAGTAAGGATAGGAAATTCAATATTTTTTTATTTGAGTTATGCATGAAAAAAAGTTCTCTTCCTAACAGACAATTTATTAATTAGCCGGTATATAGAAAGAGTGACAAGGAAAAAACATCAGATTGTATGAAATATAGCAAACAATTTATTCGAGTTAATTATAATCAAGTTTTCTGGGCGGCAGTGAGTGCACTGACTTTGTTCTGAATAATTCCGGTACTATGGTTGGTGATTTCCTGACAATTTCTCAAGTTTACACTAGTTTCTTCAATTTGCTTTGTAACAAATTCGATTCTAGATGTTAAGTATTTTATGGCTTTGTCAGCACTCATTTCAGCATAATAACTGGTTCCGATATTTATAAGAACTTTGTCAGCCTTGATTACTTTACCCGGAACATAAAGAGTATCTGATAACGGGATTAAGGCTTGAGCATTCTCATTTTCTGGTTTAAATTCCTTCAGGGCACTTCTTGAGCTAACAAATTTTGCTCTTATCTCCTTGAGCTTTTTAGTTGCAAGCGCCAAGTACTGAGTTCGCTCTTTCATACTTTCATTGAACTGTACTAGCTCTTGAATGCCTAAATTTTCCAAATGAATAGTATTTTTCTGCTCTGACATCTTTTTTGAATATTGACCCAATGCAAACAACAACCCAGTTTCTAATCAAGTTTTTTACTGTTTGTATGACACGATGTTTTAAAAAAATTTAATGGTTAAGAAGAAGAACAAAAACAACAAAAGAAAAAAAGAGAATGCATCTAACCCTGCAAGTCATTCTATTGAAAATGGAATAAAAAACATTAGCTTGAGCATTCCTGAAGTCGATTTCAAGTCTCTAGTTCAAGCATTTGAAGTAACAGTTATGCCAGCATATGAAATTACTCCACCTAGGCAGATTAAGAATTATCGAAACTCATGCTATTTGAATTCTATAACTCAACTTCTTTTCAATTGTCCTTTTCTCAATAGTTTTTTGAATTTTACTCTCTCGGAAATCAACAGAAGATATCCAGAAGTTGATATAAATCGTTTATTAGACAAGTCAATGACCAAATATCCTTGTCTTTCTGTCGTGTAAGTTATTTATAATTTTTATACATTTAGTCTCAAGCATTTCATCGATTATCTGAGTTCGCACCTTCAAAGTGGTTTGGATCTAAAGTTTTACCATACACTCAATATTGAGCCTGGAAATCAGGAAGATTCCGCAGAAGTTCTAAACTTGATTCTTCTTAAAATTCACGAGGAACTTTCAGTAGATTCAAAACATGAAACAGAGGAAGAGGAGGAAGACGACGGACAATGGCTCTGTTCCATAAAAGGTAAAAGTGTACAGGTTTCTCGCAAAACTGAACTTTCTGGTGGTAATAAGAGCAGTGTTATTGGAAAATTCATCAGTGGTAGTTACGTTTTCTCATTCAGTGGAGACAGTCTAGCTCCAGACAATTTGAAATCGTTTTCAGAGCCTTTTTTCATCCTTCCACTTGACATTCCAGTCAATTGTACCGATATTCAATCTTGTTTCAAAGCATTTGCCGAAAGAGAACTCGTGGATGATTATAAAGATGGTGGCAGTTCCAAGGCTTTCCGAAAGAAACAATACCTTGGAAATTTGCCCCCCGTTTTGATTATTCAGCTAAAGCGCTTTAAATACATTCCATCGGATTCGAATGATAAATCGAGTGCTTGGGTTGCCAAAAAGATTCATACTCAGATAAGAATAGATGAATCATTAGAGATTAAAAAAAATTATGTCTCTCTTCAAGCTAATGCAAAGTCAGAAGACCATTTATATGTACTTAATTCTGTGGTCTTTCATCTTGGGGACGATATCACTCGAGGTCACTATACAATTGCCATAAGATCTCAATTGTCCAAACTTTTACAAATCACCAATAATAATAGATTCTTTTATTATGTTGACGATGACTCAAGAGTTTATATTGAAGGTAATAAACAAATAAACCTTTTGTTGGGTAGCCATCATCCTCTTGATCCCAACAGAAAAGGTCAGAACATTTTTGACGAGGAAATCTTATCCCAAGTTAACAGAGGAGAACTTAACGACTCCCCTCACATTTATCAACAACCAAGGACACCATATCTTTTAGTTTACGTTCAATCAAAATACTTTAATGAACGCTGAAAAAAATAACACTGACATAGACAAGCAATGATAATAATTTGAGATCAACTCCGAGATTTTCAACAGAATAAAAATTTTCTTTTCTTCTAATCATGTGATTTTCCTTTAAATCCCATAGTTAACTATGATTTTAGGGATATGTTTTAGAATTTTCAGCTTAAAATAAGTCAGCTACATTAATCTCACTTAATGTTAAAATTTAAAAGAGAGTTGTGAATTGCATAATAGAACATGTATAGATAAAGCAGTATTAGTACAGCAAATAATCACAAGATACTCTGAGAAATTATTGGCGCTGAAATTGTTATCACAAAATTGACTTCAAGAATCAGGAAATCATAGGTTTTTTTATTTTTTCTTAAAGGTCACCGCAAGCCCGATCAAAAGTTGGTCGAATATTTTTCTCACCAGATTTTTCTTTTTCTAATGAATACTTGAACTTTTTTATAGATTCAATAATCTAGAAAATAGAATTAATGATAAAAGAAGTACCTTGAGAAAATCTGCGAAACTTATGTGCTTCTTGTCTAAATCCGTGATTTCTTTATCTCTAATAGCTTGCGAAACTTTTTTATTCTATAATTTTAAAATTAATTATTTAATTACTATAAAGTAGATTTAGAAACTTACAGATAAAAATTCATCCATCTGTTTCGGTTCAATGAAACCTCTTTTTTTCGAATCGAGTTTCAGGAAATCCAAGTGATAATCTTTTACCTCTCTAGGGCTACAGGAAAGATAAGATGGAACCGACGCCTGTAGATTGTAGCCCATTTCAACTTTTAAGAATTCCATGGCGTGCTGAATTTCTTCAGAGCGTTTTGACTTTGACCAGCCTAGTTCGTTGCCCATAAGCTCAACCACCCTGGGCAAAACTTCAATAGCAACATTAACATCCAAGAATGAGAGACGAATTCTCCTTGATAAAAAGTCTACCGCACGACAAGCATATTCATTGCAAGCCCAAATTACCTAGGCATTATGAAATAACTTACCTCTGCTTCAAGATATGGATAATTAGGATGCAATCGAACACCAAACATTGGCCATGTTTTTCCAGTTGGTTTTGAGAGAGATGCTACTCTGGTCGCTTTGTCTCCGTACGTAGAATAGAGGTGCTTAGCAACATCTACATCAAGCCCGTAATCTTGGACCAGGGTGATAAAACCGTTCTCTTGCCAGCAATGAGCACCTTCTAGTAACATTTTCTTTGTCTGGCATACATTCTTTGGGTTCAATTTAAAGTTCTAAAGTTGTAATATTCAAGATTAATCGTTTGATTATTACTACTGATATCAAGTCAATCAACTACTGTATGGTAAAATAAAAGACGAGATTCGATAAGCTGACAAATTAGTTATTTTATTATTAATTATATATATCATGTGTAGAAAAATACAGTAAAACAGTTTTTTTACACTGCATATTCGAATTGCATACGCATTTATGCAATAATATAATTTGTCACATATGGGATCTTTGTGATGGAATAAAATGCATTCTTCATTGTAATGGTTTATAAAAATAATTCTCGAGGAATGTTCCTTAAACAATATCAGGAAATATCATATGGAAAAAATTACTTAAAATAAGTCAAATAAAATTATTCACCGTCAACAATGCCTAACAAGCGATCATAAGATAACGGGTTGTTGGCTCCCATAAACTCGGGATCATCAACATCATATTCATCACAACCTTCCTCATCTTTGGTCAGAGGTCTTTCGAACAAATTGTGAAGGTTATCTGTGCGAAAGATTTCTTCCATACGATACCATGCAATGGATATATTGTCATATTCCAACAGGGGAGAATATTCCAGGCACATATCCTTATCTTTGATTATGGCGAGAAGTTTATTTCGTCTAGAGTTGTAGAAACGATTTGTCAGGAAGATGCTCACCTTCTTTTCCGAATAGGTATAGATCTTTAATGAGTCTGGTAGAAAATCGATTTGCTGTAGGATTTTAATGTTCTCTTTCGAGTCTCGAACAAAGAGTCGTTTAAACTTGTTCGAATCTATGACAAATTTAAGAATGCTTAAAAAGACCTTCTTGTAGCTGAACTCGTTGTCAAACTCTAGACTTGGAAAGGATTCCTTTAGATTGAAAGCACTCATCTCATTGCAACGTCCAATGACGAATATTTTTCTGAACTCCTCCGGTATGCATATTCCATAGAGACAGGTCATACCAAAAGACTTTTTCTTCAACAACTTTTCCTTGCTACGGTCAACTTCGCCCTCGTGAAATTTAATCCTAAACGAGTCTATAAAGTAGGCTTCAGAATCTGTAAAAGGTTCCATGACTCTGCCAATTTCAGGAACATCAATCTATACAAAAATTAATCCAGGAAAACTTTCTTACTTGATAGTCCCTGATGAATTTTGTAAAGAAGGCGGGAGTAGCATCAAAATCGTAGGAATATTCCTTGCATATTTGTCTGGCAATTTGGTCTATGTCCTGTCTAGTGATGGGATTCCTATCTTTGCATCGCTTGAAGAGTTCTTCTCTTAAACCAGGGTACATTTCCTTTGGTTTATTGACCATGGCATCTTCAGCATCTTTTCGCATTATATCGAAGGAATGACATTTTATTCGACGAAGAGTCCTCATAGAAATTCCATAGGTCTCTATAATCTTGTGAGCATTGACTTGTTTTTTGAGCAACCGAAGAATTTCCCTCTTCTCCTCAATATTCAAGTGTACCCTGGATTTAGCCATGACGCGAAAGGAGACAGACAAAATTGGAAATAACAATGACATAGTGATATTTCAAGTTATATTTATATGCTCGATTCTGATTGGCTAGTTTGTGTTATACACACGCACAACAATAGTCGTAGCTCTATATAGTTTTTCTATTTGCTATGCATGAAATTGAGTGAAATTTCATTGGCTGAAATGGAATAAAACAAGAGATGGACAAATAATACGTATCGATTTCCAATACGTCTTTGTAGTGCATTACCAATGTGTGATATACGCATATACGCTATGAGTCATTGAGAAGTGGTAAAACCCCCAAAAAATTACAAGACCATTGATGGGATATAAAGCCTCAGAAATCGAAAGATAGAAAACTCACACTTATGCATTTATCTAACGTCTCCTCAGCCATAAGTCTGTATGTAGTCCACTTTCCTCCAGCTATTGTGACAAGTCCATTTGGAGATATTTCAATGACATGATTTCTAGCAATAGATTGGGTATCTTTGGAGTTTAGATCCAACACTAGGGGTCTGACTCCTGACCAAGCACTTAGAACGTCACTCCTTCTAACTAAATTTTGCAATAAATAAAAAATAATTATTGCATATAAAATTAGTACTTCTATTCTTTAGAATTATTGATTTAATGCTACTTGAAGAAAAATTAATTAATTTACCCTGCAATTTTGAAGAAAAATAGTCCTGAATTTCATTCAAAATGAATGAGACTTCTTTTTCTGATGCCTGAGGGTGATCAAGTACTGAGCATGGAATGTCTGTTGTTCCAGCAAGAGTTCCTTTCAACCAAGGCAAGAAAAATATGACTCTTCCATCGCTGGTGTTTGGATCTAAAAGTCCCATATCTGAAGGACTATAGTAGTCCGGGAGGATAATATGAGCTCCACTACTAGGCTGGCAAATGCTGGAAGTTTTGGAGTTATCCAATTTTCTTATAGAATCTGTATATGGACCAGTAGCGTTCACAATGCACTTTGCTTTCACGACATATTCTTCTCCAGTTAGACGATCTTTTAATTTGACAGCTTTCAATTTCTTTGAATAATTAAATTTTACATACTTTTTCATCGGAGAGAATTAAATCAACGCACTCTGTGTAGTTGAGAGCAATTGTTCCATTTCGTATAGCCGATATTGAAAGGGATAGACAAAATCGTGAATCATCCATTTGACCATCATAGTAAACAATGGCTCCCTTTAAGCCTTCTTTTTTTAGGAGAGGAAATTTTTCAAGAGTTTGACTTTTATTAAGAAAATAACTCGCCTTCAGAATTTGAAAACCAGATAAAATATCATACGACTTAATTCCAAACCAGTAATACGGAACTTGCCATAATTTATATAGTGGTAGCATAATCGGTAAAGGACCTGCCAAGTGTGGAGCATTGTTTATCAAACTAGCCCTTTCACCAAGTGCTTCATTGACCATTTTAAACTGTTCATAGTTCAATTCAAAGATTGCCTTTTGAAGATATCTAACCCCTCCATGGATAAGCTTTGTAGAACGACTCGAAGTACCAGATGCAAAGTCAAACTTTTCAACAAGACAGGTTTTTAGTCCCCGAGTACAAGAGTCTAAAGCTACTCCACAACCAGTAGCACCACCACCAATAACGAGAACGTCAAACTCTTCAGTATTTTTCAGAGCCTCTAATAGATCTTCCCGTTTGGGAAGACTAGATTGAAACTTTTCTTTAGTATTGTCATCAACCACAATATTTTTATCGATTGTCTAAACAATGTTTAGTAAACATTTTTTAATTTGAAAACATACTGAATATCCACTTGACTCTATGATTTTAGGGTAAAAATGAAAAAATACAGAGACTCCAGCTCCTAGTTTAGCAACAGTCTTGAATCTTTTAAGGTTGAGCATTTTATGATAGAATATAAATTAAAACTTGAATTCGCTCAAATTAATAGTCTTGGCTCGTTCATTAATTAAAAGTGTTAAATCTCAAAATTAGTTGTTTGTTTTAGGCGCTTATTTAACTCATTTTATCCAAGAAAAAAATGAAAAATGGCTCCCCTGGTCTTTTATATTCTTTTAATCATTTCAGTTAAATCTGAAGAAGGTATGTATTATTTTTAACAAATTAGCATACACGATTGAGTGTGGAAATCGCCTTGATTATTTATGCCATCGAGAATCAGAAACAAAACGAGCCATTTACTCTCTTCATAAAATTCTAGACTCTGACAAAGATGGTGGAATATCACCCAAAGAAACTAAAGGTGTAAGTCAATAAGTACTTTCATGTTCTCGCGCTATTCCACTGAAATTTTTGTATGACGTCATATTTTTTAGTTTGCTATAGAAGAACTTAAAAACACAGTGCCTAGTGAGAGAGTCGAGAAACTTTACGAACTTGATGTTCATATCAATCCAGAAGAATTATGGTTTGTATGGAAAAATAGTGAAAGTAATTCTGAATTCTACAATTTAAAATTTTAGTTTTCAATTGGACTGTTGATGATGTAAAAAAGTGGTTATCAGAACAGGTAGATTTACCTCAATATGTGGACGTATTTATTGAACACAATGTCGATGGGAAATCTCTACCTCTATTGATTATGCCAGAGAGTGAATTTCTCAGTGAAACTCTCGGAGTTAAAAATCTTGTTCATCGACAAAAGATAATTCTCAAAGCAACTGATATTATACTATTTGGAAAACAAATAAGTGAGTGTTCTATATTTTCTCAATACATTTAAGAATATTCACTTGTGAATTTTTTTATTCTCCGAGTACTCAACTTTATTTCTATCTCTTGAAAGACAGAGAAACCAGATGAGAATAATATGAAAGAAACATATCCACTTTCGTTCTTAGATTATTTAGATTTATGGATTCACCTTGCTTATTTCAAACTTGATATATGCTTTTGTTGAATTTTTAATTTTCAAGTTTCTTATTGAAAATCTCTTTGTATACTCCAAACATCTATCAGATCGAATCTCTCTAGGAGATCACTACACGTCTTTGATTTGTCTAGGTGGAGCCTTGCTCAAAATCTTATTACTCTCAGTTTGCTGCGCTGCATGCCTGGTCAGCCTACTTCTGTCCTCATACATAAGACAAGTGATGTAATTCAAAAAATTTATCTTATTAACATTTTAAAACAATCTTTATTGAATATATTTAACTTTTATTTTTACCTCGAGATTCTACTAAATAAATTGAGTTTTCTATCAAAAAAAAACAATATTTAAAACCATCCGTTTAAACACAAGCGGTAATATGATATGTTTTAACATACAAACCAATCTTGATAACTATTCGGGTTATATTTTGAGACATATATTTACTGTTTGATTCAAAATATAATTTAATTTTTTTGCATTAATTAACTTAGTGGTAGAAAAATTTTAGACAATAATCGTAAAATGATCAAATTAGCTTTGTTTAGCTATCTAACTATTTCTTGTATACGAAATAGTAATTAAAAACTTAATTTAGAAGAATTTATGCCTGAATTCATTCAAGATTTCATGTTTTAAAAATCAGATTTTTCCATTCATCTTAAGAGTATTGTTTAAATTTTAATGAATTTCAAGCAACTCTAATTAATCTGAATGATAAATGTGAAATTTTTTCAATAGTTTATTCTTATCAAAAGAAAAGTTAAGCTCTTTGGTATGCAAACATCAGCTTATCTTAATCTAATCAAGTTCATTTCTGTTCCAAAGGGTTCTTTATAATTTTCTTTCTCACGAGAGAAATGAGTAATTATAGGAACTTGTGCAAGTCTCTTTGAAATGAAGTGTTAGTTTTTTTAATATCGATGCTCTTGGGAGATCATGGAGCTAAATGGGCAATGCCATAATGTGGAAGGTTTTTTTCTCTAACTTTGATACTAGGCTCACTATTAGTCAGTAGTATCTTTTAATAGATTGTAGGTGAAAGAAATAGTTAAATTTTGAGATATTTTAAGCGGAAAAAAAAAATTTTAACTCTCTAATAAAACGGGTGAGATAGAAAAAATAGTGAATAGGCAGCGCTTGTAAATCGCCAAGTTAAATTTAACTCTTGTTGGAATCTGTTCAATAAAAAAAGGTGCTTCTATTGTTGCATTTAACCGCTCCATTTAAAGGTGTTTTCCCTGAATTTTAATTTAATTAACCCTACTTGGTTCAATGAATAAAAAAGTCAGATAAAGAAAGAAACCAATCAGTTTCATTCATTTATTTTTTACTCCTACTTTCATAATGAATTTTACAATACAGATAGCGATGATCTTGGTAGATATTTTTCATTAATTAAATTTCAAGTTAATTCTTTCACTTTTTAAACTAAAGTTTATAATGGAAAAAAATAACACAGTCTAGCAAAAGATTTTATACCTATTGGAATTTTGACAATATGTTTATCAAATTGGAATAAAATAATTCTGAAAATTTGAGGATTTTTTAGCCTGTAGATTTCGAGAAATATTCGAATTTGTGCTTATCAAATTTTAGTTCTTATTTTTGCTCTAAAATTTTTGTTACAGCTCGCATTACAATTCTAAAAAGACAGATATAATTTGCAAAAAATTCCCTACAGCTCTATGCCTCAAACTCTTTTGATTTAGAAGCTATGCTTGATAGTATCTCTAAAATAGCTGAAATTTATGAATCTGCTTTGAAAAATAGACGAAAATATCTCAAAACTAACCAAAAAACGGTAGAAAATTCGGTTTATTTACATTTTAATTTTAATGAATTTTTCACTTTGATCGGATGGCTGTAAAATATTGCATTAGGTAATTTGGAATAAGCCTTAAATTCGTTCTTCAATCTCTATTCATATCATCATCATCATCATCTATTTTTGCTTTTTTTCAAAATAGTTTTTACCTACATTCTTAATCATGTTTGATACTTCCCTAAATCATGATAGCTTTTATTCAAGAATTTATTCCTTTCAAGATATCCCTAGAGATTTGTGTTTTAAATCCATGATGACAGCGAATTATAATTGATGTGTTGTAAAATCAATCCAACTCTTTAGGGGTTTTGATCGTTGTAAACTTGCATTAGAAAATTTTATCTTATAAGAATAAAATAAAATATCATGAAATCATTTTCTGCCTTGAAACTTCTTTTCCAATCATAAAAATTCCATCCCATATAAAAGAAACCAACAACCAAAGAAAAAAATTGTCAAAAAAGTAACACAATCAATTTTCAATGAAAACTCTAGTTCTTCTGTAAAATGTCAATAAAAATATCTCTTTTTTCCCCTCTCCAAAATAAAAGATAAGCTCAATTTCTACAAGGACAGTCTACTAATCACGTGCATACTTATCGTTATAAGTGGGAGTTACATTGGATTTCGCAAAGTCTCCCTCCATCAATCTCAAATGAAAAAGATTTCAAAAGAACTTGAAAAGATGGCTCTTCTCGAACGTTCCATGAAAGAATTGCAAAGTCTTTTGAATGAATCACAATCGGAGAAGAGGATAATGTCATGTAAATATCCCCTGTTGAAGAAGCCCTCTGCTTTACAATTAACAAAAGTAAGTTTATCAATTATAAAAACTGTAACAAAATTTTGTTTTATTAGACTATTAACCTTTAAAGTCTCTTAAAGAATTTTTTTCATCAATTTTCGTGTCATTTTTTGATGAAAATTTAACAGAAAATGTTTAGGAAGCTGTATATTTGAATTCTACGGTTATTCTAATTTTTTTTCTTAACCTTGAGAAATAGGTCTGAAGAAAAAACGTTTCAAAAGAAAATTAATTTTTCAAAAAAATCAGCTCTTTGGAACGAGCATCAGGTGATTGATGGATCTGGCATCTTTGATCCTTCTTCTTGCCTAAATCCACTATTTTGGAGATGGATATATTGTATTTTTAATAATAAATACTTTGTCCTGGAATGATATTGAATACAAATGTATTCCGGTTAATATGACGAAAGAATCTAGGAGTTTTACAATAATCTAAAAATTTTTCTCAAGAACTAGAGAAAGATTTTATTTTTTTAAATCATAATTTTGAGGAACACCTTATTAAAACAAATTTATATTGCTAAAATATTTTTTGAGCAAATTTTACGAATTTCAAGTTAGCGCCAGATTTTCTCTTTTGAAACTTTAGCTAATTTCATAATTTCTTCTAATTATAATTAGAAGATTATCAAAAGCTGTTCACAGTTTGACATGTTATTCCAACTTCATGTTAACCAGAATTTAAAAAAATCTCAAGTGATTCTTGATTGTTAATTATAATTATCAATCAAGTTTTATAATTAGGATCAAGATTGTACTCAAAAACAGTCTCCTGTGAAACCTTTTGGAGTTTTGAATTGATTTTCCAGCTCGAACCAATCAATTAGCTTACAAAATCTGATTTAGAGTGAAATGAATGAATAAAACATCAATGGCGTGCTAAATTAATTGGAGATAATTTGTCCATTATAAAATTCGGAATTAGAATTCATTCTTACGACGAAAAGTTTCATATGAAATCCTAAATGAAAAAAACTAAAAATCCATCAAATGCCGTTATCACAAAATTAAAATGTAACTTGACAACCAAACCTCTGAGATTGAGATATTGATTGATAGCTAAACCACAAAATCGTCTCAGATATCCTTTATAAAATTAAGTTTTTCAGTCTTTCTCTTTTAAAACGCATTGAAAAATCCTATCGCTCTAAATTTTTGGGTACACGATGTTTTTTTCTTTCCCAGCCTTAATCTCATTTTAAAGATAGTCGAAAAAGTACATTTTGAGAGAGATTTAGCGATTTTGAATGACTTTCAAATGATTAAATAAATGTGTTTTTCTTGGTTAAAACATGAATATTTGATTGAAAGTATGGAGCATTGTTGGGGTAAAATAAAATTTTGTATAGCCCCAATAGATATTTATTGTCGTATTATTAAATTTTTTTCAGATTGAAGAAACACTCGCATCTGCCAAACAAATCAGTCAAGAAGAGCAGGCCAAAGAAAGTTCTAGAGAAATTAAATTTCTTCGTGAGATTCTCGCTGAGAAACAACACCAACTCGAGTTAGTTCTTAGACAGGCTTCAAAAACTTTTGGCAGAAGCAATCAGAACTTTTCTTCCTTTGATGATCGAGAAAATGAAGTGTATGATAAGAAACCTCACTTTCATCTCAATGGTGATGAAAATGATGAGACAAAAACTCTTGAAATAGAGGTGAGTTCTTTTACAAAATTTCTTTCTTCCTAGCATCATAATTTTTCAGAATGTGATGCATTTTTAAGAAAATAACAAAGACGCCGAAAGTTTGAGAATTAAAGTCTTTATTCAGGCATACTCAGCTTACATGCTAAATATAAACTAAAATAAAAAGAAAATTATCTGATTGACTCCCTTCGGTCATGGGGTGATATTATCGTTATTATTTTTAAACATCTTCAACTAAACTAAATAAACTAAGATGAGCCTGATTCAAATTTTGATGCAGATTCCTCATTTGGTCTCAGAATTTGCGAATTGTATTCAGTTTCGGAGATATTCGTATAAAATACCAAAAATTTTCTTTTCTTTCGATGGTTCTTACTCTCATCTTCGTCACACCTCATCTCAGATGTAAAATCGGACATTTTGAGAAGTGGTTTTCAAATAAAATTTCAATTATAACTATAATTACTTATCATAAAATCCTTTTTCACCTTTAAAAACCGATCATTGGAATTATATACATCCATAAAAAGATAGTTTTAAAAACCTACGCATCAATATTCGAGTAAAAGAAATCGAGAATTTGAGCGAGACAAAATATACAAATTACATAAAAAGTTAGATTTATGAAGTTCCAAAAATTTATTATTATTAATTTTTTTAATGGATTGAGGGATTTCTTCAACCAATGGAAGAGCAGAAAATGTTGCATTGTAAGAGTATGCAAGTCCGAGGTTAAGTCCAAAGAGACTCGGCAAAATAAAACGTTTATCACTCATTATTCGCTTGTTTTCTAATCTTCCTTATAAATCCAAAATAATATAAATCAGAATAGTAAAAAATAATGGCTTTTCAGACTTAAATAGAAAATTTTATGATGTTTTTCGTCTCATTCGAAGATTTTCCATTCTCTAAAAGGCCAAGTAAATGTTTATTTACTGTAAGTAGTGTCGTTTTTCGAATATCGAAACTTGATACAAGTAGATTTCATCTTGAGAATCTTTCAGTACTCCATCTATTGTAAATTTCACACTCAATTACAAGATCCACTTTCCATTCATAGCTATAGATTTATCAGTCTCATTTATTCAGAATCTTCACAATATGGCAATTCATGTAATTGCTTTCATAATTTTTAGAAAAATTACCTATAAACTAAATTAAGTTATTGATTTAAAATCAGCTGAGAGTCAATAATATATATCATTGAGTATCAAGTGGTGTGTACTCTTGATAATTTATATAAATATAGTTTACTTGACAAGAAAAGAGTTTGGGTTATTTAAAATCCATGGACCAATTAAAAAGACACACTTTCACCGATTTAAGAGAAAAAATAAAAAAAAAGTTTTCAAAAAATAATTGGCACGATTTTTCCTTTGTTTAACTGAGACGGATCAAACGTTATTAATGTGGTATTTGTAATGAAAGAAAAGGTCGTAGTTGGAAGAGACATTGATATTTGAAGGACTGTTTGGTTTGTAGTAATAATGTGTTTAATACAATAAAGACACAAGGTGTACACAGAAAAATATGAACTGTGAACCCACGTGATTAAACAAATTAACCACCTTCATTTCTATTGGTTAAGGAAGGTTCTATTCTCTGATTGGTTAATAAACAAGATGGATTATTGAGTTTTTGTTGTTATTGTGAATAATAATATGAAATGTCTGATAATAGTAACATTACTGTTACATTAATAATAACTTTTTATTCAAGAACATCATTAGACAAAGAATCCAAAAATGATCATAGGGACATTAGGAAGTTGTCCATTTTTGTGTGAATGTCTACTTCCTATTTTCAGACTGTATTTTCCCTACATGAAAATTATTTAATTGAGATGACCCAAGATCAGATCAAATTGAAAGCTCATTAAAAAATTGAATAGTGGTAGTTGGTTTCTTTGTCTAACAATGATCTTGAATAATAACGTTTGATCCTTCTTAACCCTTGGAATCACTAGAAATTTTGAACTGAAAGTTAAAAAAAATGGAAAGATCACGCCAACTCAAAATCTAAGAATGACTCTTATTTATTCTCTTAAATCGGTAAAAGTTTGACCTTGATGAAAAAATGAGTTTTTGTAAGAAATAGTAAATTCTCATCTTTATGCCAAAAATAGCTTAGCCTAATAAGTTTGGATTCATTAATTTTTAATAATACTCAAATAATTGATCATAAAGGAATAAAGATTTTAATTGGTAAATGCAGTTTAACACTCATAGAATCATTGACACTAAGCTTCTAGCTCATTCTTTGGAGTAATTTTTATCACTCATTTTTACTCTTCAAAATTGACCTTCTAGTAACGCTCCAAAATAAAAAAAACGATTTTTCACATTTGCAAAATATTTTGCTTTGATTAAATGCACACAACTTTTTTGCGTGGAATTTCAAATACAGGCTATTACTACTCGGAAGTTCTACTCTTATTAAAAATTTATTGAATAAAGAAAAAAGATGATGCCAATTATTTCAGAAACAAAGCCTTTATTTTGGGCATATTCATCAGTGTGATACATGCCATATAAGGCACACTTCAAGATTTTCACTATGCCTTTTAATTTTTTTGCCTTCGTGTGATGAAAGTGAGCCTCCTGATCTAGATTCCAAAAAACCTTGATCAAATTCGATTTCTTGATGAAAAAATTAAAAATTTTGTAAAAGTCAAAAATTCCCATCTTCATATCAAACTTTACTACAAAACGATAAATAGTGGCTAGCAATGCACATTTATATGGAACTGTTTTATGAGAATATTAAAGCTTGCCTAATTTTTTTACAAGATTGATGAATTCTCCCTCTATAATGATGAGAGCAAAAGGTTTTCCGATGAAAGAAATTTGACCATTTCCCGTTCGAATAACAACTATCCCTTGAAGAATTCAACCATATCAGAATGGATATATTATTCTCAAGAAAAGTTTTCCATTGAACTGCGACTATGGCTACAAATTTCCTATGAAGTCGAGATGAACTATTACAACACTAAACGAGCAAATGCTGAACGTCAGCTAAAAGAGGCAAAAGCTGCAGTTAGTTTATCAAAATTTCTCCTTGATAATTTAATTATTAAATTTATTTAGTGTGAAAAATTGAACAAGAAACAAAAAAGCCTATTTGGAACCTTGAGATTAGCTCACTTTTCTGCAATGGAAGATCTTCATAGCCAAATAAATCTTGCAAAGTTAGTTTTATTTGTCGTCATGTTTCAGTATTTCTTAACAGCCATATTTCAAATCTCAAAGTAGCTCCGAATTCCCATTTTTCAACTTTTGCGTCATCGATGAGAAATAACGGGAGTCTATAACTATAGAGTCAGGTTAAAAAGAGAAAATTTTTCCAATTTTCATTTAAAATCTCTTCTAGTTTCCATCTACAGCGATATTTTTGCATATACAGCTGATTAATCTTTGCCTCTAACACGAATAGTGTTGGTTTTATAGACTCAGTACGAGAAAGCAAATTTTTCTGTTAAAATATATACCTTCAAAACTCACAACACATTTGATTAGATTTTGAGCATAAGAAAGAACCAAAGTATTTAGCTTATAATGGTTTTTGAAAGCGATCCATTAACTTTCCTTAATTTCATTGACTACTAAGGTTGGTTGATATGAAGTTGGGAATCTATGATTTTTACAGAAATTCCGATATTTTTATCAAGAATTCGAATTTTTTAAAGATTTTTTGGAATCCTACTCATGTTGCCCACTTTTACCAGTTGAAGAAAAAAGTCCTAAAAAAATTATTTTTATGAAATATATGGCCATTTTTCAAATTTCAATTTGGCGCCAAAACCTTTTTTTTTCGAACATAGAGCTGAAAATTTTTGTTGATTTGAAAGTGGGAGAGTCATCAAAAATTGGTTTTCAAGAAAGCTGACTAGCACCATCAAATAATCGAGAGTTACCCTATTTTCGAGATATTTTGGACTATCGAAATTTCATTGATTTTCAAGTAGTGAAAATGGTCAAAAAAATGAAATTCAGCTTTCAAACGTTAATAAGGCTATGCATCAGATAAGAATCAGTTGAATTGATTTTCTTGTCTAATCTTGATCCTGAAAAACCTCTTTCGATCAACCTCCAACATTCAAATCAATAAAAATCTTCGGTTTAAAGTTCGAAAAAATGGGGTTTTGGCGCCAAATTGAAATTTGAAAAATGGCCATATTTTTCATAAAAATAATTTTTTCAGAATTTTTTTCTTCATCTGGTAAAAGTGGGCAACATGAATAGGATTCCAAAAAATCTTTAAAAAATTCGAATTCTTGATAAAAATATCGGAATTTCTGTAAAAATCATATTAGGAGATTTAGAAATAAGATATATATATATTAGGGCCATATGTACATTTCATAAAGCATCATCAGTGGCAATACTTTAAGAATGATATAAGTTAAGAATTCATTGAAGATATATTAATTTACAAATTATGAAAGAAATAGTAAAAGTCAAAGAATATAAGGATATAATGTAAGCTGAAAAAACACCAAAACTCTCCAATAATTAGCAACAGTGGAGAGAAAAGTGAAAAAGCTCACATAGGCCAGGGTAGTTGAAGATTATAAGAATAGTTTTTTTGGACACATAAGTTTGGTTTATATAGATTTATGAAGAATTTCTCGTTCACCCAAACATCAGTACTGTCATCCCCTGCATTTTTGTATAGAATTGAAAAGTTTGAAATTGAAGCTTCGTGCCCTTCCTGTCTTAGATGCCTGGTCACCGCTGTATCTTTCTTAACCCTAGAACGAAATCTCGGGTTATTTTTCACCCCATTTGTATTGAACCCCCCATAAGAAAAATAAATATTTCGGACGAAGGTTAAGGTGATCGTTCCCTCTAGTTGATAACTTCCTAATTGTACGACCTATATATGTAGCTCCACAGTCACATTGAAATTTATAAATCAATAGAGTTTTCTCTTGAGGTTCGAGTAAATCTTTATGGATCAGGTTAAACAATCTCTTAGTTTTGAATACAATTTTCAATTGTATGTTGTTATAATGTTGATTGATGAGATCAGTTAACTTTCTCCTGATTGCTGAAGCCATCTCCTTTGAAATTGAGTTTCATGAAAATTGTGGTCTTCTCAACTTCATCTGTGTTTTCAAAGACATCTCTATCATCTGACAAGTTGATAAATTTGTCCACAAATTTATTAGGATAACCGTTTTCCATTAAACTCAACTTCGTGTTCTCTATTTCTTTAGGTATTTCCTCTGGACTTACTATTCTTCTTATCCTCTTCCCCAGACCAATCATATAAAAATCATAGATTCCCAACTTCATATCAATTAGCTTTATGTTAATTTTCCTATTTTTTGAAAATCTGCAATTTCACAGGTTTCATGTAATGTATAGATGGATAAACAGGATTTTATTTTATCTTTAGAGAAACATTGGATGAAATCCGTCAAGATTTTGATGAGAACTGCCAAAGATGGAATGAAATTCAACGACTCCTCGGTATCGATTTGATTCCAACGCCTGGTCTTGCTGTGCTTCGAAAAAATTTAGACTTTTGTCGACAAGGTGAGTAGTCCAATTTACTGTATTTTACAGTTTTCATTGCTTGTTTTAGCTCAGTAGTTTTTCTGATAAATTCTGTACAATTTGTATCTATGTAGATCCACCTAAATCTGAGTAAGTTTCAGGAGATCTCTCAATGGAATTGTAAGACTGGTGGATGAACAAATGCTTTCGACTTTTATTTTATTTTACTTTGCTTTCATTGAGTCACTGTTCCCTTGCTCTTTTACTGAAAATATCTTTTTACCAAAGTTAACATTCTATAAAATGTTAAGTTTTTAATTAATTCAGGGTATCCTATATGATTTAAAAAACAGAGGTGTTAATTTTCCAATTGTCAGTACAATGAAGACTATCAGTTACAACGAAATAATCCTGTTATACACTTCAAATTTATTTCTTTGATACAAAATTGGCTATTTCATTATAGCTTAATTTTTCTACAACGAATAAGAGATAATGACAGTTAATTTTAATCGACATTAGGATTAGAATTAGGTGTGAAAAAATTAGTTTTTGCATCCCACCACAAAATAAGCCCATTTCCCACATGAGATGTTAGAATTTTTAAAAATCTGAAAAAATTGAAATTAGGCCATTTTATGAATTTTTTAAAAGCTCCAATTTCATACTTTTTAAGATCAAGAAGAATTCAAACTTCAAGAATTTAGATTATCCTGTCGTATTCTTCTTCTGGCGTGATATTTTTGAAAACCCTTGTGTCTTGCTGCGAGAAATGACTAAACCACTATTTTTAAATAACATCGTCAACATTTTCAAAATGGAAATCAATATTAAAACTATTCATGTGAATTTTTTTGATAATTTCGGTGTTTTTCGAGGATTTTAGGAAAATGGGGAAAAAACAAGCAGGAGATAAATATATTTGATTCATATTTTCAAAAGTGGCATTTTCTTAGCTCAAAATTTAACAACACTTTTTCTAATCATGTATCTTTTCTGCTAATCTCGATGAATTTGGGAACTTTTGAAATCGGTTTTTTCACCGATTTAACAAATAAATAATTAGGAAAAAAGATTTCATGGTTAAATTTCCAGTTGGCGCGATTTTTTTATTTTTCGAAACTCCAAAATTTTTGTTGATTTCTAGGTATGAGAGGAATTTTATTTTTTAGGATCATCAATAGACAAGAAAACCAATTATCATTATTAAAATTTTAAATGAACTGTATAATTGATCTGATCTTGGATCCCCCAAATTTATTCATTTTCAAGCAGTAAAAATGATCTGAAAACAGGAAGAAGACTTTCGCACGCAGATGGACTGTTTTCTAAAGTCTATGGGCATTTCTGTTTTCTTTGTCAATTGAAGAATAACGTTTGATGCCTCTCACACCTTGCGATCAAAAAAATTTTGGACTCAGACTTTCTTAAATCGGTCTATGTGTGTCTTTTGAACCGATTTCTGAAAATTCTCCAGAAAATTTCAAGATCTTGATGAAAAAGATTTTTGTAAATATCATAAATTCCCATATTCACCGAGAATAGTTTTACTTCATGGATACATTTTATAGTCAGCAATGATGCCTGTTCCGAAATTAAAGCTTTCTTATTATTTCCAGCTTAAATTGAGTTTTATTGTTTTTTCCTCACTGACCCATTTGTTTTTTTTCAATTTTTTTTACTGAGAAAAATATTGTTTTTCAAAGAACGCTTCGTGAGTTTGTCGATTTTTTCTCTTAATCAAATATATATTTCGATATAAAATTATAAGAATTGCTAACCGATAAAATGATAAGAGGTACTTTTTATTTAGAAATCTATTTAGATCTGAAATTGCGCAGAATTCCTTTTCACAATGACGATCTCTATTTCAGTATTTTCTGAATTTCAGAAAATTTATTCAATCTAAGACAAGATTAATGAATCTCTTGTCAACATTGGAATTATCTAAAATTGTTTTTAGCGATTTTGACCACTTTCAAAAAAAAGATTTTAAACCCTTTTTAATGAAAAAGTAATTTTTCTGATTAAATAATTCACGTAAATCCTCAAATACGTCCGAAAATCCACTTTAAATCATATTAAAATAGAAGTAAAAGATATATTAACACCAAATGTACATTTCTTGAAGGATCATCAGTGGTATCACTTTAAAAATGATAAGAGTTAAATAATTGAATGAAAATAATTATTTACAATTTTGAAGTTTCTGTGTTTTAAATACAATTTTCAATTGTATATTATTATAATTTTTATCTATGAGATTATTAAGTCTTCTTCTTATATTATTACTGAAACCATCTCCTTTGAAGTTAAGCTTCATGAAAATACTAATTTTATCCACCTCTTCTGTTTCTACAACCTCATCTCTAACCATTGGTTGATTGATGAATTTGTCCACAAATTTTGCTGGATAACCATTTTCCATCAAACATGACTTCGAATTCTCTATTTCATTTGTCCATTCCTCAGGACTTGCGATTCTTCTTATCCTCTTCCTATAATCTTCAACTACCTTGGCCTATGTGAGCTTTTTCACTTTTCTCTCCACTGTTGCTAATTATTGGAGAGTTTTGGTGTTTTTTCAGCTTACATTTATTCTAAATTCTTAAACTTTTACTATTTCTTTCAAAATTGTAAATAATTATTTTCATTCAATTATTTAACTCTTATCATTTTTAAAGTGATACCACTGATGATCCTTCAAGAAATGTACATTTGGTGTTAATATATCTTTTACTTCTATTTTAATATGAAAAAGTAATTAACATAAATTTTCAAATACGTCCGAAAGTCATCTTGAACTCATAATTCAAGTCAGATTAAATCCCGGAATAATAGTAATTAATTTCGCGGACCTCATTTGAGTAAGAGTTGATTGATCAGCCTAGAATTCCTGTCCCAATTACATTGTATGTCGATTTTTTTAAATTTAATAGAATGATCCTGGTCAATAATTGTGAGCAGAAATAGGACTTTTTCACTTTTATTAATTGATCAAAATCAATACTGATTATCGACAATTATTTTATTCTAAGTGCCTAGGTAATACATCCCATAGGTTTGTCTTATTTGGTGATGGATAATCTTCTCAGGTATAGGTGCTGCATTATTAAAACCATCAAATTTCGTATAATCTTTCAATTACTCAGAACCATTGAACTTCATCAGATTTTAACCCGTAAATTCGACTTCCAATCATTAAATTAATTTTAAATACTGATTCATTTTTCCACCGAACTGTTTAATCAAAAAATCAACACGCAGTAAAATAGTTCTTATCATTCCAGAGAACCACTTAATCTAAGAATTTCATGGATTTCTGTTATCTGATCGTATCTCATTTTATTTATCAACATTCTTTCATCGAATGTACTCCCAATCTTGATATTTTTCAATTCTTGTTTTTTGCCGAAATTGTGATATTCAACTTGATGATCATTGATCTTCAAAACAAGAAACTTTTCACCTAAATTGGTTTGGAGGATATTAGCTCATTCATTCAAAAAATATTGCACTTTTTATTGTGAAAGAATTATTAGAAAATTAGATAGGGAAAATCGATCTTTGGGAAATAACTTACAAGCAGTATATGATTTTAAAACATCCGATACGCTAGAAATGAATTTTTAGATCATGTTTCTTAAGGTCCTAGTAAATTACTGGGCTAGTAATTAGTGAAGCTAACCAAAATTAACTAAAGAAGAATTTAAAAAAAAAATTTACTCAAAATTTTTGAAAAATATTTTAAACTAAGTTTTTAGGAAAAGATTGTAAAACATTACTTATCTCATAGTTTAGAAGATAACTCGTTAAAAACCTGACTGACAACTAACCATCGTTATCTTTAGAAGGAAACCCTAAACATACGAGAAGAAACTCACTCGTAAAAATTTGATTTTAAACCTAATTGACATGAAGATGAGAATTTACTATTCTTGCAAGAAACTCAATATTTTTCTCCAGATTCACAGGAAAAAATGATTTTATGAATTCTAAAACGGAATGAGCTAATAATATGTGGATAATCAAAAAAGTTCCGGAACAAATTCAATCTGACCGATATTAGGCCGTTTTTCGAATTTCGAAATTGTACCAAATTTCAAAATTTTTATCGATTTCGATGATTCGAAGCAGTTAAATGATGAATCATCACTGATGATTTTTGGAAAAGTGGAAATTTGGTACAATTTCGAAATTCGAAAAACGGCCTAATATCGGTCAGATTGAATTTGTTCCGGAACTTTTTTGATTATCCACATATTATTAGCTCATTCCGTTTTAGAATTCAAAAAATTATTCTTTTCTGTGAATCCGGAGAAAAATTTTGAGTTTCTTGCAAGAATAGTAAATTCTCATCTTCTTGTCAATTTGATTTTAGCTCATTCCTTTTGATTGACATTCTTCTCTATCTAGCAAACATGGAAATAACCCGAAAGAAGAGTAGCCAAATGATTCTAGAAAAGTCCACGTTGTGTTCATCTCATTCTTCTGTTTCTAATCTGACTGATTTGCGCAATCAGAGACAATCACCACCAAAGAAAGCTTGTTGTTTTCACGATAATTATAATTGTATATCTGCCAGTTGATAAATTACTAGCATCTACCAAAATACAAGTAGAAGGACCAAATTTCGCTGTTCATTATTTGAATAATTGTAAAAAAAATTACAAATCATTCAAATTTATTTATTTAACCATTATAAAATTTGCCATAACACATTTACAAAATTCATTAATAGTTGGCTTTCATTACCCTAGAAAATTGTATATAGAATTCTATCAAGAAAAACTCCACTGATTATTGGGGATTAACAGAATTAAGCTTATGGAATAAGTTTTTCTTATACAATTTTTTCATTTTTTATATCAACTTGAATACACATATTTTTCCTCTAAAACTTGATTATTTATTTCATTCATAAGTTTACTCTGATAAAATTGTAGAATATTTCATTAAAATCTTCATTTTGTCAAGGCCATCATCATGTACACTGAAAGGGAATTTCGTTATCCAAGTAAAAATCAATATCATGACGAATTAACAAAAATTTATCATTCAAAACAGACAAACCTCTATCATAGTTATCTGAGTAAATATTTAAAGTTTCGCAAGATAAAAGAAACTGAACTGCCACCGAATCCGTTCACTAAACTCAAGGCAATAGATAATTACAAAAGGTTGGATGGCCGATCACGAAGGAAAAGTGAAAAAGTGAGCGATGACCTGACAAAGCAAATGCGTTTTTTGCATGTTGCAGTGAATAATTTTCGCAAGAATGTACACGAGAACAATCTCAAGGAAATGGACCAGCACCGACGTTTGTATGGACCAAAATGGCTCATCTATCGTGATCCAATCTCGAATGTGGACCAATTCAACTCTTTTGTCGAGGAGAATGAGTTGATAAGAAAGAAAAAAAATGAGATTGACAATCAAAACTCATCTGAGCCGAGTATTTTTGATGATACCATGATGAAGAATGATCAACTCTCACATTTTATGGAGCTGGTCGACGATAAAAAAAAGACAAAACTCCAATATCTCAACGATCTCAAGGCAGTTCTATTTGTTGACCTTGTCAAGAAAATGCACATCGATCAGATACGTACAATATCAAAAGTTATTGAGAAAAAGAATGAAGAGTACTGCATCAAACTTAATAAATATGATGAGAGTCTGCGCTCACACCTGGAATACTCAAAGGAAGTTTGTAAAAAGACTGCAGAAGCGATTAAAGTTGATGATGATTTCGCTATTGAACGACAAGAAATGAAGGACATGATAAAACCAAAAATGATCCAAGTATTTGAATTGAATCAAAAGTTTATAAAACTAGAGCATACCTTCAATCAGTATCGAGCATACAAAGAGTTTCTTTTCGATGTAGCTGGAACATTTCTCCCCGAGAAACTTAGAGCTCACTTTACTGAAGAGGAAACAAAAGATAAAAATTGTTTTTTGAACCTGATCAAGAAGAGATCTTCTTTTTCCACTCAAAATGTTCAAATAACAACAGAAGAAGTTGACAAGGAAATTGATCAAATAGAACGCCTCCTAACCCATGTATTTCCCGATACGACCATCCTTGTCGATATTCTGTCTGATCTAGAAGCCACTAATCTTAGTTATATTGAATTGGCTGAAGACTACAAGGAACGATGTGAAAAGACCACCAAGGATATTGAAAAGTTCAAGTCTGAAATTGAGGCCAGAAATATAACCAATAAGCAGAATATTGATCTGGAAGTGGAAAAAAGAGAAAATTGTAAAAGAAAACTTGAAGAAATCGACAAGCTCATGGAGAATATGGATCAATTCGTGAACATTGAAAAACTCTGCGAAGAATTCAAAATTCAATTCGATACTCCTGGTATGAATTTAACAACAGTCTTGGCTTTTATGAAGGAACGCATTCAAAATGTTCACAATAACATTTTTGGGTCTTTCACCTCTCAAATGACCACAATTGATATGCTGAAAAATCTTGAAGTTTTGGCAGTTGAATTAATCGACTGTCTGGCATTTCTAACACCCGAAGAAATCAAAATTGCCATGAATAAAACACAGGAGGATCGTTATCGTATTACACGACAGCTAACAAGAGAAATTGAATTGCGAGCTGAAGAGGCTCGCCGAATAAAAACCATGAAGAAAGCCAGTCAACCGCCAAGATATCAAACCACCAGACGAATAATGTATCGATCAAAGGCTGAATAGATAAATTCTTAAATCATCAAGTGACATGATGCTCACATTATGAATTTTTTTCTCAAGACACCTGCTCGATTATTTTTTTCAAATTGTTGAATGAAATTAATAATTTTGTCTTTGTTGTCTAGAAAAATAATTTTTTTAATTCCGAAAATCTAAATTTTATTCATAACCACAAAAGTGAAAAGGGGCAATTTGATGAGCCAACTTGTTATCATGAAGATCGTGCCTACTACAAGATAAACATGATTTTCGGACTTGGCTAATTCTTCAGCTAACTAGAAGGGAATTAAATTAATTTTAAAGTTGAAAGGAATTACTTGGCAAATTGATTGCGTTTTACAAATGGAACTATCCACAGGGGTACATATTCCCGGATGAGTTATAGATCCATTTTTCAACACTGGATCTGGGTCTCCAAATGTCCATAAGCACATTGGATCACCTAATTCCTCGCCGTTAGTAAATCCATCACCGTCAGAGTCTAATGGACATAACTGTGACCAAATCTGATTTTTAAGAGAAGGGTGAAAATAAAAAGAAAATTGCTCAACAAACTCGTTTTTTTGCATAATCAAGGCCAAATTTGTTTAGATTTGCATTTCCATGGGGGTTTGTATGTCCGATAGCCATTAAGCCTGTGAATATTCCACAAGGATCGGTTACTTTGTGACTATTTGGCATATCATTCATGTATCTTGTGTAGGATTTCGAAATTTGTAACCAGAAAGCCAGGAAAGCTATCCTCGCCCACATTAGCTTTTAAAATTCAGAAATGCAGAAAAAGTTCATTTAAACAAAGCTATTTTTTTATTTGACAAAATAAATTATTTTGAAAAGCCTTGTTTTATTCATATTGTTTTATATATTTGAATTCAAAATGAGATTAAAAGAGGCGGAAAATGTTGAAATAAAGTTTTCCTTGAATAGTAAAAAATCATGTCAGTATTCTTCAAAATTAACCAGTGAATCATTTCAAATATTCCATCAGAATCAGTCCATAATTTCCTTCAATCAACAACATATATATAGCCTCAAAATTTTGGAATCTATTAATCATACCATTTTCAAGACAAACATAAAGTTTTTAGTACTACTCAATAGTAAAAATGGTCTTTATGACTTGACAAAGTTTTCACTAAACAAATATGTCTCCGAACAAAGCTCAAAGCGTCTAGTTCAGTTTTATTCCAACACAAAGGTTGCTGATCCATCATTAACATATCTAATACTGTTGAATCCTTCAAGTGGAAAAGGTGACTCCTTAAAAAGATTTCATCAAGATATTGAACCCTTTTTAAAGTTTCACCAATTCAATTATCGATTATTTAAAACAAGTAAATTTTATTTAATCTAGAAATGTAGCTGAGTCTAATGAGGCTCATGAAATGATTCGAACGGCAAGTGTCAACTTTCTTCGTCAATGGGATGCTATCATTTGTATGTCAGGTGATGGTCTTCTGTACGAAGTTATCAACGGTTTTCATAAAAGGCTGATAGAAGCCAAGGATAGGAGTGTAGAATTAGATCTTAGAACAAACCTGTATCTGGGCCTTTTACCTGGAGGTACTTCGAATGCTACAGCAGCTAGTGTCTGCTTTAGATCAAGGTTTCATCTATTTATTTTCATTATTCAGTCTTGACCCAATGGGAGATTTCAAATTGAACTCGTTATATCTTTTATTTGGGAGACAGAATTCTTTGCAGAATAATTCCCTCGCAATCAATGCGATTCAACTATTCTCGAATAATCGTCGCTCAAATAATCTTATGGGCATTTTAAGTTTTACCTGGGGCTGTATTGCTGACGCTGATTTAGGTTCAGAAAATCTACGCTTCCTCGGTTCCTTGAGGAATCACGTCGGTGCAGTAAATATGATTCTACGTAAAAAATTGTAATTAGAATTTAAAATTTTAGAGCGAAAAATTTACCATGGAACGGTTTATTATTTAAAATATGAAGATTTTGTCAAGGTTTGTCAATTTAATTTTAAAATATCCATATAGAACAACATGTCCTATCGTGAATGTACAGAGGGGTAAGAGTTTATTAACCTCTAGTAATAAAAGAATACGACCAAACTTTGAAGATGAGCCATCTCGGCCATGGTCCAGGTATCAAGGACCGTTTGTAGGAGTAAACTTTTTCTTACAGACTCATCTAAGCCATGATTTTCTAGTGGATCGGGACATTGACTTTCAAAGTCCCTACATGAAAATGGTCTTGTTCACTGAGCTGATAACAAGGTAAATGGTAATTTCCTATAATTCAAGGAAAGAGCTCATCAAGGCCATGCAATCGGCTCAAATCGGCAAGGGAATTGAGCCGGGACCCAATGTTATTTGTGAGAGGGTAGTGGCCTTCCGTTTGGACATGAAAGTTATGGACTCTAACATTGCCTTTGATGGCGAAAGGGTCCATGGAACCATCTTTGAAGGTCATTTAATTCCCAATTCTTTCAATCTGATTGGTATGAACAATGACACTTCAAAGATTAGGGAAAACTTTCCCGAATTTAAATCTGTCAAAAATCGTCAGGATTACAAGAAAATCTGTAAGTTGTGCCCACTTCATTTGTGTTTCTACCTCTTCTAATTCAGGAAATGAAATTATTTAGATAAAAAGTTTCTATGAGGTAAGCTTTGACATTAGAGTTTATCGAAGCAATCAAAAAGTCCATTTACGATTTTTTATTTCAAGTCATTCAGATCAATTAATTTTAATAAATCTTGGTTTCAATTAATCGATTGATTCTATGGAAATTATTTTCATTATTAATGATGATAATTAGACATTGATCCGGAAACAATGAGGTATTCTGAGTCTTGATTATTATTATTGAATAAACTTGATTTTAAATGATAAATGTCCTATCGATCACGAACATTTTCTGTAATAATGAAAGAAAAAATTATTAAAAATGTTTTTTACTTGAGTTTCAGAATTTCCTTTCTTTTACGGCCGAAATGCAGTATTTTTAAGTAAAACTTTTAATTGGAAGATCAATTCGTACTGGAAGATTTGTGGTTAAATGAATTTTTGATTTGTTCAATTGAGAAACTAACCATGATCGGCATTCTCAAACATCTGATGATAACTCAAAGGTTTACGTTAAGAATGTTTGATTCAAAGATTATACACTGTAACACGTAAAAAAATAGTAATACAATTTTAATAATAATTTCATCGAATCGATTTTTGAAAAATCTAATCACTACATGTAAACATGGAAGGTCTCGTCTTATTTTGATTAATTTTATATATAGATCTCTGAAATAATATTAATCTGACCTGCAAAAGTTCAAATCAACCCAGCTTCTACCTGAAAATGTTGCCAAGCAGAAAAGCCAAAATACATTTTTTCTTAATCAAAAGACAGTTATGCTTAGATTGACAATAAAATCGGAGAATTTGATATTAATTTTTTCAACCATTTGTTGTCAGTGTCTTTTTAATTAGTTAATGAATTTGCAAGTGCAAATGAGAATTACTATCATAATGACACTATTTATTTCAAGAGTTAGACCATTGTGAATCTTGTACAATCAATACCCATCAAAAATAAAGATTTTAAAGCAGGCTCATGAAACTGAACCCCTTATTAATCTATGTATATTTTTAGTTATTATTTTTGGTAGTATACTATAAAGTAGTTTGGCTATTTTAATAACATTTTGAAATACTACTGTACAAAAACTTTCTGACTGTATCGAAAAAAATAATAATAATTTATATTCATTACTATTTCAACAAATCAAAGGTTAAAAATACAAAAATAAATCAATTTTTTTGTTGATACTTATGATTAAAAAATACATAATTGTTCGATTGATAAACGATTATGATTATATAAATTCTACTCATCAGTAGGCAAGGGATAAAACTGTATGAATAAATTAATCAAACCAAAAATGATTAAAGAAATATGGCCAAAAGTCATCAGGTAGTAAACCAATTTTGAATGTTTTTCAATAGTAACTTGGACATCTTCTTCTTCAACTTTTTCACAGTTTGTTGTTTCGTCAGATTCCTCCAATAGACATTCGAGGTCATTGAGTTCCTCTTTGGAGAGACCCTGAATCTCCCGGTCAATCATGATTTTACAAATACATGGAACAGCAATGGAATAAATGAGGCCACAGAGAGCTCCAACAAAGCCAATTATCGAACCAATACTCGGGTAGAAGACTGCAAAGATACACGACAATGTTGTGAGCAAAAGAATTGTAGAAAACTTTAAGAGATTATTCGGATTTGGTATCGATAAAAAGTACAAAAAGAACTGTCTAAACAGAATGTTTAAGGCTAAAGGATACACTGTAATTAATTGAATTGATAGGGAAATTCTACAAGTCGTACAGAGGATGTCATAATTTGAAAAATTGTCCAAAATATTATCAAATAGACATTGCTTGGGGAGTGGGAAGAAAATGAAAATACCCAAGCCAAATACTAAATATGTCATAATAATTAGGCTAAATGCAATTCCGGCATCGCGAACATTGTGTTTAGGATTCTTTTGCGCCTTCATAATAAAGGGAATCGCATTGTGGATAAAGTATGCCAAAAGACTTATTCCCGTCAGGCGATAGAAGCCGGGACTGAAAATTTTTATTCTGCGAAGGGGATCATTGGAGTTTATGTCGAAATTGACGAGGCCCCAACTGTAACATTTGACAATAACAAAAACTATCAAATACAGAGTGGAAATGATTCCAAATGCGTTAAATTTGCTGAGGAATGAAGTTGTTCCAAAATAGGATATCAAGACTAGCAAGATCATTATGTAAAAGGGCACTGTGTAGTTTCGATCCCACAGGATTTCATATACAGACCCAGAATATGAATAGCTCAATAAGTTTTCCTTTTTCCCGTTGATAATGCTGTTGAATAGAGGATTGTAAACTGATAATTGACTTGAGACGTTTTTAAAGTCAGGTTGACAAATCACTTGTGAAAAAAAGTTATACAAGCAAACATACTATTTTCCCAGGTTCTATTGAAATAGTTTAACGGAATTACAGTAGAATTCTGGCCTATTGCTTGATCTGAATTGAGTAAATTAATCAATTAAATCGAGCTTATTTGTCTTGGTAGTGTGAAACTCACGGTGAATGAATTCTACAATGTTGAAACTGAAGTCACAAATTAGAACAAAGAATACGACAAGGGCTCCAAAGAAAGCGAGAGTTGAAAATATATTGGAAACTAAGAAACCAGTCTTGCCAAGGTAGTATTTGACTACATTTGAATAGTCGACAACTCCACCGAGTTTATTGTTCGGATGTAATTCTTAAGAATGGAAACAACAAAAAGCTTACTTTTAAACATTGGGGGAATTCTAAGGATTAAAGCGATCGTATAAAATGACATTAAGCCCATAATGACTAGAGTTAATCCGCCCAAAACAAAACCAGACTGGTAGTTGATAATAATTCGGATTAATTTTAAATTTAGAACTTACAATTTGCATTGCCCAGGGCATTGTCAGTAAGGAAGAGCCGACAGTTGTATTCCATATTGAAAATCTTAGTTATAATAAGAGGAGTTACATGGTTAGGATACTACTTTGCTTCTTAATTTTGTCAAAGTCATCAATTTCAACCTCATTTATCTGAATTATGAATAGTTTAGACAAAATTACTTCAATATCTTCACCTTGAGATCTATTTTTAGATTCATTCGAGGAGTTTTCATCGTGATAGTTCTGTTTTGGCATGACTTATATCATTAGTGGTAAAAAAAATTTACTAACAAATTTATAAAGGTGTTTAGTAAAAACAAAAAGACTTTATCAATAATCAGAAATCTTTGTGTTTAAATTTGAATTTTTCAAATTCATAAAAAAATTATTCTGATGAAAAAAATTTTCGGAAAAATAACTACATTTTTACGAGTAACTATATTTTAGCTCAAATATATTAGAGAGTTACTTTAGAGTAGTTAGAAGAAAATATTTAAAGTAAAAAACTTTTATTTGAGGTGTGCATATGAATGTTCAATTGATGAATAATAACACGAACTAATTTACAAAAATCTAAAATAAATATTTTAATGCTAATTTTTTTGCGTTTTTTTCCAAAGATATTTTGACAAAAAGTAAATATTCTTCTTTGTACATTTGATTTGTGTGTTTTTGTCCGTTAGATATGAAGTAATCTAAGGTTTCTTTTCTTATATCATAAATAAAGTTTTAACAAAAAGTTTACTTTTCAAATGGATTTCAATTCTCTTCTTAATTTGGAGATTTCTTCTCATTTTGATTGATTGGATTTGAAAAGAGGACACCCTGGAATGAACTTCGATTCAATTCCATCATGACCATGACTGCATTTTCTGGAAGGCCAATCATGGCTCCTGGTTGTATGCATATTTTCAAAGGGGAATCTGAAATGTTCTTTGTACCAGATGGAGTCTTCAAAGTGATCAAAGGTCCGTTAGAGGGTTGTGGAACATTTTCTGAATCTGACTCAAATTTTTTTGTTTGTCTGTTTGCAAAGGAAAAGATGTTACTCAAAAATTGATTGTTTAATGCGTTTGGATTTCCGCTCATTGCTGCTGATAAAATTTGTTGGTATGCATTTTGGGAGGATTTATTGAGGTCATCTGAGGAATTTGAGCTTCCATGGCCTGTATCATCATTGGAGCTTTTCTGTTTCTTGTACAAGACATGATCTTCGACTTCCTCAGGGCTTTTCGATCTTCTCCCATCGATATGATGCGAAGGTGAAATCCTAGATTGTTTTTCATCGCTAGAATCTAAACATTTAAAAAAGGGAAAATTATCTAACCGAGTGGGCGTAATTCCATTCTCATTAGAACATACTGTTTCTATTTTTCATTGGAGTACTGCTCTTGTTAAAGGGAGAACCGTTTGGGAAGAGATTTGAAACAGACAAGAAATTGGCCATGGCCTCTGAATTAGCTGAGTTGAAGAAGGGATTTTGAAAGTTTCCACTAGCACCACCACTAGAGTTGCTACCAAATTCTGGGTTGTTAAAATCCACAAGACCCTTGCTGGCCGCAGTGGAGCCTGATGTTTGTTGATTGTTGGTGTTGGAGCTTTCAGGGTTTATATTATTTGGACTCTGTTGACCACCAGAAGAATTGCTCAACATCAATGGAGGATACTCGAAATTGTAGGAGGCTCGTCTGGCTTCTCGACGATTCCCATCGATTGCTGACTGAAGTTCTGATGGGTTACTCAGACGTAGTTTTTCACACTCGTACGGATACAAATATTTCATGTATTGTGTTCGCAACGTAAACGCAGCACTGGTAATTGACGAGGGTAAATTAAGGCCCTTTGTGATTTCTCGCCACAACTTTTTATTGATCACTTCGACAAGACCTCCGCGAGATACCACAAGCTGATATAAGGCATGAAGATCCAATACCTGCTTCGCCATTATTGGTATTCGATTAACTGGAGTTCCTATTAAAATAAAATTTTCATTAATTTAGTTTTCATAATCAGATATAAATGTCAAAATGAAACCCTGATCGAATGTATCTTCTTCATTTTTTCTTATTGTATCAAATTTCACAAAGTAATCTTTATTATTTTTGCATAATGTTTGTTTTAATTCCTACCCTCTAGCGACCTCTCAAGAGTGACATGGATTTCAACCAAAAATGCATAAAATTCCTCACACAAGAAAAATGTGGTATCTCTGCCAGTGGTTGTTGTAATTCAAGGATTGTTTACTTAACCCATTACTTTATTACATTGCGTAAACTATCCTCTTTTAATTGAATTAACATGGTAACAATTTTAAATGGAATTTGTCAGAGGTGTAAATTAATCTTGACTTAATTTTTGGTTACTGACTTGAGAAGTGGGGGTTACATTACATTGTGAAATAATTCAAAATGCATAAAATTTCTAGATTCTGCTCAATGGACCATGAAGTAAGATTGTTTTTCTTTGCAAACAAATGACGAAATGCAATACAGGGCTTTATCCCAATTTATTTCACATAAAAAAAAACATTTTTTCCTTATCACTAATCTGAATGTGTTCCCTCCGCCTCTCGACAACGACATCTTTGTTTTTATAAGCTTACATTAGGGCTAATTTCATTATATGTAGCTCCATCACCATGGGAAATTTAAATTTTTTCTCAAATTAATGCTTCATTGATTTCGAGAACATGATGACTGTTGTTAGTTTCAGTCAAGAAAAAAATTCTCTCCTTTCAAGGAGATCTTGATTAATCTCAGACGTTAGAGGTTTGTTTTGTATTTTTCTCGTTTTTGACTTGACACTCGAATTGATTTAATTATATCTCAAAGAATAATCAACGATCCATTTTGTATGGAAAAAAAATAATTATTTTCACTCGTGTAGTGAGACAAGTTACACTCGTTCATTTTCAAGTCTTCATTCTCAAAAATACAAAAAGAACACACAGAAGCATTCCTCTATAAAAAAATTACCATTTCCATCTTGAATTATTAACCAAAGATGCATGTTGATAACTAAATTTTTATGATGTTCTCTTGTCTATGTGTATAGAGTTTATCAACCATAAAATTCCTTTAACCCAAAAATGAAGTAATTTTTTCTCCATGTGGGCTTGTCATATATCCCCCTTGGGGAGGAAAAAAAGAAAAACTTTTTACGTGGAATTATACAATAAAGTCTTAATTAATTATTTAATAATTCAACAATCATACGTCGTACATACTTTCCTGAACTTTTCAAGTGTTATTTTCTACAAAATTAAATTGTACAAAATTGATAACAAAAGTTGTTTTGAATGTTGTATTAAAAACAAAACAATGAGAAAAAATGATTATTAACAAGTGTACTAATACGAATGATGATGGTTTAAAAAAATAAACGATATTCACATATACGTACACTCAGTACATGAGGTGAGAGAATTAGAGAACCTTGGAGATAAAAAGATTTCCTACAAATAATAAATACCGAAAATCTATGTTATTATTAATAAAATCTATATAATACACCAAATAAAAATAAGTTGGATTGGGATGTTGTAGCAAAAAAATTCAAGTTTACATTTTACAATAAAACCCACCCCTCTCTTAAATGAAAGGGAAAAAGTTTCCTTGCATATTATACTAAAAAGTGGAAAAGGTGTTTTTATTTTTTTAATAATCACAATACAAAAATAATAATGCCTAATAAACAGATTTGGTGGAATTTGACAGTTTTATGCATCATTCACCTTAACCTTTGAGGGGTAATGAACCTTTTCATATTTTTGATATCGGATAAATGCACTGTTTTTATCTTGTGTTTCTCCAAAAAATTTGCTTCTCTAAATGCATATCAATCTATGGAAATTAATAAGAATCAATTTTTCACTATCAGAAGGAAAAATTCAATGGTTTTGTTAAAGAGAAATACGAATTTCGCCAGGTGTTATTAAACCCTAATCGGCAAATTTATAGAACATTTGCCCCCTTTTGTTTTGCAGTAATTTTTCTGAGTGACAAAGAGACTAAGGGCTTTTTAACATTGATGAAATAAAAACTCACCGCAAGGGATTCGTTTTCATGTCATCGATAATGAAAAGACCAACACGATTCAAAGTAAACTTGGAGAGAAATACGAGGGTGCAACTGTTCTCTAATTTAACCTCCTAATCTTGGTCTGATAGATATATGTAATTGTAAAGTTTTAGAAAAAACCAATTGATGAAAAACCAAAGAAAACATGATACAATTCTTAATATATATTATATATAATTAGGACCACAAAATTATGTACCAAAATCTCTTTAAAAAGTAGGGTTTTATTTCCGATATAAATTAAAGTTTTTCTTTCATTATAGAAAGATTTGCTAGGCAATGATTTAATTTATCTTTGAGTTCACGGTAGTTCTCTTTAATAAAACATTCAATGATAAATTTCTCTATAGAACATTCGGAAGTATATTTAAAATTAATTATTTTTTCCAAACAACCTTGACTAATAATAATGCCTACTTTAGTAATCTGCATTTATTTATTTATGAGAGAAATATAAAATTTTGATGACGATGAGGAGGTTCCTTTACAAACCCCAAAGTATGATGCATAACTATCAGGAGATATATATATTTATGCAGATTAAAAAATAAATTTCATCTATAGTCTATATGTGGAGGAGAAATTTTATAATAAAATATATCCACCACCCTCTTAAATCTACGGTAATAATAATAATAATACAGTAATCAGTAATCAGATGAAGAAGATGATAACTGCAAAATAATAAGGTAATAAGAAAGCAATTCATAAGAGGGAAAGGGTTACCCCATAAAAGACACTTTTTTTCAATAACAAAAAAATAAAAATAATATAATTTTAATAAACTTCTATTGCACATATTAAAAAATAAATACCCCTTCGTCTCTATGTATTTTATTGTGTATAACTGAACCTAAGAGGAATAATAAACGCATATCACTAGAAGGTGATGTATTTTAATGTACATTTATAATTATAATTATTCTATTTTTTTCCCATTTCATATTGTACCTTTTTTATGGACTCTCTCCTTAACCCTTAGAGTCCCATTGGTCATTTCTATCATTTAATCAAATCAATTATTATTATTTGTCCTCAAGGCTCAGAAAATACTTCGTTTACCACTCATTCTCTTGGCATACGCAAAGATCTTAGCTCTATCATTCGTCAAACTCATTTTATATTTTTTAAATGTTTTTTTTGAAAACCAGGGTCATATACAAAATGTAAGATAACTTTTATCTAGTAATCAAACCCCGTAGAATTCAAATATGCAACCCCTGAACTCAATCTGCTATATCGTAAGAGATAGTATCTTTTGCTCAGAAAATGACCCAATTTTTGAGCCAAATGAAGGCTTAATTGCAAGCCTTAAAGTGAAATTTTTGAATTTACCCCTCTTTTGCATGAACAGGAACAGGTCGTCGAGGAATTGCCGTCTCTTTGGATCATCAGATAATTCATAGAGCTAAATGAAGAATAAAAATAAAATTCTCAAGTTATTTGGTCTATTTTCTTATCTATAATTTTCATCAATAATAAAACAATTACAGTAGTATTGGAATAAATCAGGAAAAATTATGGAATTTATGTCAATTTGTGACACTTGGAGATTTCCATTCTCGATAACAGAGAAGAAGGAGATTAGTATGGGTAATGATTAGAAAATATATAGTTGAATACAGAATGTGTATTATATAAGATGTATCCTCTAAATCTAAAATTCAAGTCATCTATGCTTTATGTATAGATATACAAATTTGATGACAGTTCCAACTGAAAACTTTTCTCCGCGTATATAAATATATTTATGTAGATGAAGAAATAACATAAATCTTTTATTTTTTTATATTCCCTTCGAATGATAATTATGATAGAATTGAAATCTTCTTCAGAGTAGCCATAAAAAAGTAAATGGTCTCGACACAACATGCCAGCATTTATGTATTTATGTGAAAAAAATAAAAAAATATCCAAGGTGCATTACACAAAAATGATGTATCAACTAACCTGCTTGAATTGCTCTTCAAATGTCCATTGCTGGCCATTGTTCGATGAGGCAGTATTGGCTGGAAGATGCTCCAAATTCTGGTCAATCATCATGGGTGAAAGGGGCGGGGACTCGTCTGACATGATATTGAAATTATTTCCGTTATTATGGGCAGCCATTTGACTCAAAAAGTTGTTATTTTTCATGAATGAACCCATAAAATTGGATGCCTCAAGAGAGTTCTTTTGTGATGAATTTTTTGAACTCATTTTACTGAAAGCAAATCCGGCAGCTGCAGCCAACATTGGCGATAGTTTATCATTAATGTTATGAGATAATTCTGACATCTAATCAATTGATTTTGTTAGTGTTTTTCACAATTTTTTCCTTAGTTTAAAAAAACTAACCTGTTTTTCATTTGAAGAGTTTTGTTGAAAGAATGGCGACATGGCCATGAAAGCGGCTAGCGGATTGGCTGTATCGTTTCCATTTCGTTGATTTCCACTATTCGAGCCGTTGTTGTTAGTATTGTTAAGAAAGTTGGGTATTGAGTTCATCATGCTATTCTGACTTCCTTTCGTGTGAGTCTGAGAGTTGGCCTTGATACTATTCAAAATGCTCTGCATAAATGGATTATCAAAAGGAAAGTTGGCATTCTTAATTCCTGGCGATGAGGCGTCAAAGTTTCCATCATTTCTACAATGATTCTTTTTGTCGTCTTCATCAAAACTTTGATCTTCCTCCTCGTAAGAACTATGGCCCTCTTCAATGTCTTTGGCGTCGAGAAGATTCCTCTTCTCATCATCATCGTATTCTTCATCGCCTCGAGTAGCTGATAACTTGGGCATTCCTTCCTTTACCTTATCTGGCAACTATAGAGAGCAAAGATGGAAATTTAAATTCTTCCCTATATTTTTTAAATAATTTGATTTTGCCTGGCAAATGTTGGCCTGATTAATTTTCTTTACATGGAAGAAGACCGTTAGTTTTTATGATTGTAATGAAGTTAATTTAGACAAATATGACTGATGGCGTATTAACCAGGAAATGAAAAATAAAATGGGCTTAGTAACCCCAACCCAATCTTCATCGTCATCATCACGAGAAGAAATTGAAAGATGGATAGATATTTCACAAATATATATACATCTTGTACACACTTCTACAAATTATCTAAAGATAATTTATCCACAGGAGCAAAATGGTATATAAAACCACAATTTGTCTGTGGGTATAATTTGCCAAAAAGGCAACAGTTGCCAAAACTGCTTCCATATATAACGTAATTAATAAATTTATTATTTGTCCTAACCTCTCTTCCCATTTCTTTTGGATTGATTTTGCTTCTGTCCTTACATGGCTTATTCTCTAAAATAAAAACCCTCTATGAAGATAAGGGAGAGACAAAATTTGGAAACAGTGAAAGCAAAGTTTGAGCTGAGTAAATGCTAATTTTGAACTCACATTTTGCTGTGTAGCATTGGACTCATAGAATGAATTAGCTGACGAAGATGTACTCGATGTGCTAGAGCCACAATTAACACTTGACTGAAGTTGCTTCTCCTGGACACTGGGTGTGTCGAGTCTTGCCTTTTTGAGATCACTACCACCGGTAGAATTATTATCAATTCCACTTAGTGAAGGACCTCTAAGGTGGCCAATGTTTGAGGGACTACTGTTGTTTACTGTCGGGCCAGTGACAGTATGATCACTTGGTGATGTTGACGAAATCTGCTGTTGCTGGAGGAAATCACACATGTTCTTTTCCTTTACTCTGATGATATGACTGAAATTTCAAAAGAAAAATTTCTATATATCAATAAAATCTAATTTAAACAGGTTAATTATTCTTTTTTCTCATCATGATAAGACCCTTTTTATCCAATAAAACTCTGGGCATGTTATTTTTTTATTATCATCATCGTTTTGCAGTAGAACGTCTCTCTCTCTCTCTTTACTTGTACTTAAGCATAGACTTAATAAAAAATTATTATCATCAAAATTTATTAATATGCGTTCCTAGCTCGAATGTTCCATATGATGTTCACACACAGTCCGGACCGGGGCTAATTTTATTTACTAGGATATCACTCATTTTGACGTTGTTGTAAAAAAGAAATTGTACATTGTATTCTCATACAAAATGTACTAATTATTTTTTATGATCTTTTAAAGATGTTCGAAAAATAAACTGTGTAAACTTGATATCAAAAATATTTGCTTCCGTCTTGTTTGTTTTCGTTTTTTTGTAAATAAAATACTTTTAATCATTTGGTGACAATTTTATTGAACTCACTGTTTAATAATGTTTGGATTATTTCCTGGGGATGTTGTATTTCGTTCTTAAATACGTCCAGTGGATCTGTTTTTGTGCGGATCGGCAAACCAAAAGAGTATATATTTATTTTATCCGAATCGTAATTGTAAAAGTTTGTGTAGAAGAGAGTGAATTTTTATGAATATTTCTCTCGTCCGTATTGGGGGGAAGACTAAAGAGAGAGAATTATATCAAGAATTATATATTTTATAACAGGGTGGGGAGTGGAACCAAAGTTGAATTTGAATAGCAAACGTAAAGCCTCTGCTGAGATGTAAAAAATGAATTTTTGAATTGAATAGACAAAAAATAAGAGAATGAAGGGGTGGATGGGTATATTATTATTATAAAACTAATATCATAATATTATGTATTAAAATTATGGTGGGGTGGTTATACAGTTTTATACTGGGGTGGATAGGTTATATTTGAAGCATACATATAACATACATCATCAATATATAGATATGTACATTTTATAATAGAGACACACATAGACGCTGTAGATATCAAGAGAGATTAAATGTGATTGGAAAAAAAGGAATGATGAAAAAAGTTGTAATTCGATAGAAAAAAATAAAATTTTTATTATTTTTCTGTTGGATAAGAGATGATACTTTATATATATACTTTAGTGAACAACAACACCCTATATAACATCTATCGAGAGAACTGAATACATTCCATCATAGACATTGTGTATGCATGAGTGAGAAAGAGGGGTTAAAAATTACACAAAAAATATGTATATTATCCAGACTATATATCCAGAATCACTCTTCCCTTTTAGTGTAGTATAAAATAAATCATCATGACTGTTGTTGAAAATTGAAAAAGAATACTTTTGTAATTCCATGTTCTATTTTTACACATTATCAAAAGTTCACAATGTCGTATACTGCAGGCAACTGCACTTAACCGATGAAAAAAGGCCGTTATTTGATAAGGGTGGATGAGAGAATAGACCAAAGATATATATAAATCTACATTTGATATATATTAATATTTCATAATGTAAGATTCTGATAAGATTTGAATTGAAAAGGGATACGCTAGAGTGTATACACGAAGGGAGTAGAAATTGGATAAATCTATATATTCATTTTATGCGTAAGCCAAATAAAACGTATACATCAGAAATATACCAATCATACGCTTCTTTTTTATTTGATCTCCGCATAATTTTGATATGAAAAATATCATCAATATCAAATATAATGCAAGTTCACATTGTGGGCTTCAATTTAAACTTTAATTGATCCAGAAACATATCAAACTGGTAGAGTTATGAAGGTTCAAAAAAATTGGAAAATGTCCATCGGCACCGAAAGGGTTAAAGTCTTCTCAATAAACTTATTAGATAATTGACACTAGTGAAGAAAGAAACAAGCGATCCAAAGTTAAAAGGAAAATCAATGGGTTGTTTTTACTAATGATAAATGAACAACTTATTATAAATAATGGGAAACTTTTTACGAGGTCACGAAAAATCCTTTTTTGATTTTTTTTTAATGAGTGAATAAAAATATCTTTATTATTAATTCCAGACAATGTATTTGACCCAAAAATAGAATGTAAAAGGATAAAACAGGTCAGTATTTCTTCTAACTTATTCCATGTTTACTGCTGTACCATTTGAATAATTCCTTTTTCCCATCCTTTATAAATAATTATTATTTGTTCCTCTAAAGAATTTTCCGATAATGAAAATTTAGCCCACTAATTATTATCTCTGGAATAAAATAAAATATTTCTAATGCATCAAACCCTTTTCATACATGGATTCTCGATGAATTTGTTTTTTTAATTCCAAGGTTTGACAGGGATCAAAAGTTATTTTCAGAATCACTAATAGATAAAGAAAACAAACTTGGTTGTGGAGATTTTAAGAAACACTTGATTATGATGCGAAAATCTACTTCCTATTTTTTACCTGCTGAAAATTAATAAATCAGGTCGATCTGAGATCAGTTCAAATTAACGGTTCTAATAAAAAACGTTTGATTCTTCTCACACCACGAACTCAAGAAAAATTAAAAAAAAACGGAAAAATCTTAGAAGAAATCTTTAGAATTTTATCTAATTGAAATCCAAAAATTTTTTTATAGACCTCCTGTTTCTTTTGCATCTTGGTTCACTCAATCTGGATTTCATCGTTTTCCATCAAAGTTTGAGGTTCTTTAATTCAGATTATAATTGATGCTACAAACCTCCAGGGAATCTAAAAATGTATTCTTACTTTATTAATGTTTTGGATCATTCCAATTTCCCTTAGACCTTATCTGATACTGGGCCAGATTGAATGTCAAAAGTCTTTTTCAAAAATTCAAATTCATTATGCACTGCTTCTTACGCTAGTTGAATAAATAATGTGCAAAATACCATTTACTATGCAATATAATATCTGGAATAATTGATGGTCTGACGAAAGTGAAATTCAATCCCTACTTTTAGGTGATAGATGGGCCTATGATTGAAAGTACACTTTCTCCTCCTGTCAAATGGTAATGCTTTATCTTTCTTACAAAATCATTTCCCCATAAAATAACAAAATTGAGTTTAATAATAATAATGGCTGATTTTATCTCAAAATACATTTATGTACTGTAAATGGTTCTTTGTTATTATAGAATAAATTGTGCTTAGATTACATGCATGAAGAAGTGTTAAATTTAATAGAAAAAATCAAAATCTACTTTTAACAAATTTAAACCCTCAATGTTCGACTGGGTTATTTTTTCGATAAAGTCTGATCTGTCATCAGAGCATTCACTAACCATGATACAAGACTTGTGTAAATAAACTCTTTGGTTCTTTGATGCGTTTGAAACTCAAATTTGGTCATAAAGTTGGTTGAAGATATAAATCTTTGATAAATGCAAAAGTCTCAATTTTTTAATCAAGAAATCGAATAAAGATTTTTTAGAGGGTGGTCGAAAAAAATTTTTCAGGATCAAAATTAGAAAGACGAATATCGTCATTAATTTTTCGACTGATACACCAATTTCGAGGGATTTTGAATTATCGAAATTTCATTGTTATTCAAGTAGTGAAATTTACCAACAAATTTAAATTCAACTCCCAAACGATGATAAAGTGAAACATTGGAACAGATTTAGCATGATGAATTTTATTCACTTATTTTAATCTTTCTTTTGACCCCCCACCCACTTTCGAATCAATAAAAAATTTCAGCTCCAAACAATGGGAATTTGGCGATAAACCGATGTTAAAGAATGACCAAATTTTTTCCTTCAAATTGTAGGTTAAATGATCTGGATTGTTAAAAATATTAGATAAATTTTCGAATTCTTGATACTCAAATACCTCGCTAATTTATCATCCTCCTCTAAGCCCGAATCGGACATCTCTGTAGACAGTTTAAATGAATTCTTCACTTCAGTTTATACAGAATTATCTACTGTTGAGAAAGTTCCCCACGAATCCCATCATTGCTCCTCAGGATATTTTTGACATTTTATTGAACTCAAACCCCAAGAAATGTAGAGATGATTATCATATTTCTAACATCCTACTCATAGCTAACTATTTCAATAAAATCATTAGTTCCAGTTCAATTCCAGCAGATTGGCTCAGAATAAAAGATAGTCCAACTCCCAGGTGCTCCAAAGCTATTAACCCTTCCCACTTTAAACCGGTTTCTAACCTCCCAATTTTTCTTTCAATCATTGACAATTATATCAATTCTCACTTTAAAGCTATAAATCTCTGCAATATTGATGCTTCTCAACATGGATTCGTTCAAGGCAAAAGCACTGCCTCAAATATCGTATCATTAATCGACACAGCTAATGAATTAAAATATAGAAAAATTCCAGCTGCTGTTATATATGTCGATATCTCAAAGGCTTTTGACAAATTACCTTTCAATTTCATCAAAAATTCTCTCAGAAGAAATAAGGTTAAGCCCCCACATCATCAACCTTACTCTGATATTCCTGCAAAACCGGTCTCAAAATGGATCTATATCGGCCGAATCCCAAATAAGTTTCGGAGTCCCAATTGGGCCCACTCTGTTCAACCTTGTTTTTACCCAGATCTCTTCCTCATCTCCTCATGTCACATATTTTAAATATGCTGATGACACAATCCAACAATTACTTAGATTTATTGATGAAAAACTTGAGATTTTTGTAAGATTTAGAATCCCATCTACAGATCAATCATTTTTACCATCGATTGGCTTGAGTAATATTCGGGTATTTCACGCTAAAATATTTATTAGAATAGATATTCTTCACTTTACTTTTTAATGGTAAACAAAAAGTAAATCTTGTTTACCTAATCTGTATTAGCAAAAAAATTTGAGCAGGATAAAATTTGTGCCAGCTGCATACTTTAAAATAAATTTTATTTGATTTAGAATTCTTTTACATGAGAGAGTCAACAATACTTGCTTATTAATCCTAAGTGAAATATTCTCCCCCAAAAATGTCCAAGGCGCACCACGTGTTTGTATTTCCAAAGGTTATCGTGTTTGCCCAATAGTCGTAGCCAATACCAATCGGAACATTTAGATGTCATGATTACTCTGGATATTATGGCATGGTGTTTTTGTCGTGTACTAACAACATGTATAACGATAATTGAATTACGATTATTATTATCATCACAGACTGCCCTGCCATATCGTACCAGGCATTAAGCATCAAATCAACTACACCATTGAAATAAATGAGATTTTAATCTCTCTTCTTTGCTTTGTTTGAGAACAAGTTGTGGATATTCTTCAAGATTTATTATGACCGACCTCTCTGGATATGATATATATGTATTATTCAACATGTAACCAGATGTATCTTGATGATTATCATCAGATTGTATTTATTAAATAGAGAACTGGTTCGTATGAACAGAAGCTAAAACCAGACGATTGTATTATTTAATAAAAAACAATTGAGGTGTATTCGTTTCTTTTTCTAATCGAATTTATCCAGTGATTCTTTATGGAATAGAAAAGATTTATTTGAATACAGGTTTTTTAGTATTTTCATTTGTATACTTTCAGGTACTTAACTGTTTTGGTTGTTAAGATTTAATTAACCAAACACCATCTTGCGTTGATCTTTTGATTTGTGAATAAGCTGATTACAGATCTGCAGTTGTTTTAACGCAATTATTTTTAGTTCTGGAGTTATCGATAAAAAATTAGCTCATATTTTGATCCAAACATTGGCTATCATGAAAGCTGTTGTTCAAAATGAATTTTTGGTTCGAATTATATAAATTTTTATCCAAAAATATTTTCTATTAAAGTGGCAGTGATGGTATCAAAGTTCCATTTCTAGTAAAAAATCTCTCAAATTTGATACTTCTTTCAAGTAGACATCGAAGATTTAGAGGTTTTTGATAGAGATAGTTAGTTAGAAAGAGCCCATTCAGATTCTGACCCAGGCTAGAAATCGAAATTTTACAAAATCTATCTCTAATGTATAGTGAGTTGCTTAAGTGGTGGATGTCTTTAAAGACACAGTGGGACTTTAAGGGTTAAAGTAGTGTTCTTCAGATTCAGAAATATTCCGAAAATTTCCGAATCGCACACAAATTTACTTCTGATATAAACAAAAAAATAACTATGAAATAAGTTTTGATTTGTTTCATTGTATAGAAATCCTACACATTTTTAATCGAATAAAAATTCAAATAACAATTGAGGGTTAAATTTTATAATGTCTTCGTAAGCTATCTCCCTGATAGGTTGATATCATTAATCCTTGATCTATTATTATAATAATTATCAAAGCTTGATGAACGATAGATAGGTCCAATTAAGATCCTAGGTATCCTTAGAGATGGTAGTTGAGAAGAAGAAGGTATCAAATTTCTTTTAGAATTTTTATAAACTCTTGAATTTTAATATGAATAATTTTTGAAAACATATATTTCTCAAGATTATCGCAAATTAATACTTGTTTTAATAATTTTATTTTCGGTACCTTTTCGGATTTTTTCAGACGGATCCGAATCTGAATTATCTGAAGAACCCTAGGTTAAAGGTTTGAAATTTTCGGGATCTATTTAACTTTGTAATTGATCCTTTTTTCAGAATACAGATCACAAAAATTGTATTTCTTGTGTTTCGTTTCTTTCAGAAATTAACCATCACTATAATAATATATTGAAATATCAAACAAAAAAGAACAAAAATATAAGCAACTCGTGTTACACACAGCACCAAATCATTTAGCAACAGAACAAACGACCTCCCTATCTTTTTATCTAACTAAACCCAAACCAAAGGAAATTTTCTTTTTTTGAATAATTCGAAGGGGGGGGGATTATTTTGGTACAGTGTTTCTGTTTTGCTTGAAGAAAATAATTCTCCTTTATATTTTTCTCTGTATCATAGATAGTTAAATACAAAATAATGAAAAATATTTTGTACAGTGAATTAGAAAGGGGAAGAAATCCTTCTCCAAGAAATTAGAAATGTCATCATCACGGTGAAAGGAAGGAATGTATTAAGTTATTAACGATATTTTCCTGTCAAGAAAAGAAAAGAAGAAGAAATCCCAATTCAAAATTTATCCCCAAATATTATATCATATGTATATATAAAAAATATTCTACAACATGTAACTAAGGGGTTACATACAGTTAGTTATCCTATGCAAGTTAATTAGGTAAGTTTGGAAATTTTTATAATGCTTTTCTTTTATTTTGTGATTGACTTTTTTCCTTCAAATTCTGCTCTTGTAACAGGTGTAACTAGGCAGTTTGGATTTAGAGAAGCCTTTCGTTAATCAAGATATTTTCGTCACTTTTTGTTACATTTTCTGAAAATAATTAACAAATTAATGAACAAGTTGAAAGAATTCTTTATGAAACCCTGCTCAATAGAGGTAGATTTCCTGAAGTCAGTTCACATAAAGATAAGAAAATTGCTTTGTTTCATGATGGAATTTGAAATCTTCGATAAATATTAGTAACAGTGGATTTAATTTTTGTAAGATTTAGTTTTTTCCGGAAACTTATTTCTTTTAACAGCTTTTTGACTCATTTCATAATAAAATATTTCCGACTATTCAGTTTTTTGATAGTGACAAATATCTAAAATTTGATGTTATTAACTGCATTCTACAAACAGGTTTCGGATTTAAGAATTTGAACCAGATGTTCAATGCATCATACGAATTCTCCTGAAGAGCCTATTCAGAATCTGAGCCAGACTAGAAATCGAATAAAACCTCACCACTGCTCAAGACATTAACATGAGGGTGACAGAGGAGAATTTTCCAAACGGTACAATAACCAAAATTCAACTTGGTTTAATTCCAATATTATTAAGTGTTTATTCTTTTACACGAGAGAATTTATTTATACTCGCAAAAATAATTATTATCCAAAGTTTTGCACATAAATTACATGACAGAAGAAAGGAAAAATAGAATCTATACATTCCCAGATAATAATCCTCATCATATATATTCTGCCTTTCATCATTGTAAGGGGAAAGATGATAAATTTATTTATTATGGTGAATTTGGATGAATCCCTTTTCGTATTCAAAGGAAGAAATTCTTTTTTTGACATGACAAATCGAATACATATTCATTTTGAAGAAAAAATTATCATTGAAAAACAAATATATATTTTTAGCCTGGTGACCAATAAAGGGAGAAACTTGGTTCTCTCATGTCATTTAAAATCGCCTCTCAGAATTATATTCTACAGAACAGTGATGACAGGTTTCAAAGGCAGGTACAACAGATGAAATTTATCAAATTTTTATCCATTCAGCTAACATTTTGCCCAGATATTTTTCCCTCTAGCCAGGAAATTTGAAGATTTATTTATTTATTCTATAGATATCATCATCATTTTCATTAATTAAGGAATTTAGTTTCCAACAGGTTTCACATATCCTACGAATGAGGGAAGACAGCTTGGGAGAATCTCATAAATCATTGTTGTACAGAAAAGGGAATTCTCCTTCCATTTGGAACTTTGTCATAAAAGTTGGGAATTTGGATTTCTTCCACGAAAAGGAAAGGCAGCGGATGCTCAAGATTCTAAAAATAAGCAAGCTAATTTCCCCCCTTTTATCGTAATAATATTGCATCAATTAGCGAATAAATAATTTTCATCTTTTATGTCTTTGGAGATTATAAACAATAACTTTTTGCTTAATTTACATTGGATAGAAATTTATTTTGATAAACATTTGAATAAATCTCGTCTTACCAATCTAAACAAATAATTCTCGCAAGTGTCTGAAAAGGTGAAGGGAAATTTTTGAATTCAGATCTAACTAAACTGTATTAGATACCTATAAATCATATTCAACGCTAAAATTCAAAAAGATTAGGAAGATTTTCAATAACCAGAGGAAAAATAGAGAAATTTTATGAGTGCATTAAAATGATTGACTCGAACACAAGATGGTGATTGTAATGATAATAAGAGCTGAAAGTTTTTATGAGTTTTCTGTCTTTCTTATTTTAAACATTTAAAATTTACAAAATGAATCCAAATTTTTCTGAGTTTATTTATGACATAAAACTTGATTTAATTACAATAAAAGCAATAGAGTTTCTGATTTTTGTTGACATAAAGTTGAACAGAATCGTTGAGGAGGAACACATGTGTCGATGCTTCAATCGTTTCTCCATCAAAGAGACTCAATCTGATATTTCATCGTGTAATAAAATTCTTTGGGGAGAAACATTTTCATATAGTCAAACATGGATACTAATAATGTATAAACATGAGAATATAACAGTATATTTCAAAATTATCATCTATTTTGACTTATTCTCGTTTGAGTACATCTCTTGTTAGCAATAAGAATGGGTTTCATGTATTTCTCATAAAAACGAAAACAGATAATAGGCTATAAAACATTTTTATAAACGTAAGCTTTAAATTCCTTTTCAGATGCACTGACAACAATTTTTGGATCATTGCTCAAGATAAACATCTCCATCTGATTTTAAGACAATTTTACAATTTTTATTTCAGCAATGTAGTTTTAGACATTTAACCTAATAGAAAAGAACTCTGCAGTGCACCATAGCCAGGACGAGTATTAATAAGGACGAAACGCGTCTACATCTGCCACCGTGAGTTGAGAATTATTTGAATCTCTTATGGAATTAACACCTGCTAATTTGAATTCTAAAATCCACGTGAGAGAAGATAATCTTCATCAAATTAGATTCATATGGATTAGGGTGGGCCAAATTTTTCAACTTTTCCAAGCCTTAATCTCATTTTGAAGATAATCGAAAACTAAGCATTTGTCCTACAAAACCATACGTTTTCGAGTTTGTTCTGATATACAAAATCTCAATTGAAAATGTCAATTTTTGAACACGCGCCATGATTTTTTCAATAAATATTACTACAAGTAAGAACAAAATTAAGTTTTTTGAATAGTTTTTGCATTATTCTGAATAAAAATAAGGACTTATTGTAAAAATTTTCATTTTGACTTTCAAAAATGTGTTTTTCATGGTTGAAATACAAATTTTTGATTAAGGCATAGAACATTGTTCGGGGAAATTAAATTTTGTATTACCCTAATATGGATGTAGCAATAACCAGTGACCTATGCAAGTAGGTTAAATTTTTTATATAACGAGATTTTTTAAAAATTATGAATTCATAAATTAATCGAGAATAGCTGTATTTGAATGGAGCAATTTAATTGATGGAAATTTCGAAGATTTTACAACCATTTTCCCTGATTGATTTAATTTCTAACACATCATGCGAATCCCATTTAGATCCATGTGATCTGAATCGAAAAGAAACTATTTTAATTTCAATAGATGACACAAAATGTGATCTGTATATTAATATTTCCTAAACTAATAAACTTGGATGAAATTTGGTATGGTTATTGTAACCGCCTATGATAAAAAATAATCTTTATAAGGAAAAAAAATCAAATTTCTATTTTTCATTTTTTACATTAAAATCTGTTTTAATGAGCTTTATCAGTTCTAATAAGTGAAATCTAATTTTCAAGAACATTCGACACCTAAATCTGGTGATTTAAAACGATTTTTCATTAGATTATGCCAAATTCGAAAATAGACAAAAATTGAATCTCGGTTTAGAATGAGTTAGTTATATCATATCTTTTAAAGTCATAATAATGATTCTTGTTAATAATTTATACTCAAATAAGTATCCAAGATCAAAAATACTCCCAGAGCATAAAAACTGAATCTTGTGATGATAGTCAGTTTAGCTGTGGGTGGAAAAAATATTCTCCTGATAACTTTACTGATATCTTTACCTGAGGATGGATGAATAATTCACAATGTTTTCAAGAATTTATTTTTAACCCAATTTATAGTGTCAATTAGAAAGAAAAAGAATTATTTGTATCTGTTTATAAACTGGATTTTTGTTTTGTACAAGTTGATCTGATTTTTGATTGTGATCTCAAAAACCTTTTAAAGATTATTTCAGTTAAAAAGTCACAGATGACTGTAATTCCTCTAATCCTTAAAATCCCACCGCATTTTAGCATTTGAGGAACTCAGAAAATTCCTCATTCGAAAGAAAATTTGCGAAAGAACTAAGCTTCACAAGTTCAAATAAAGTAGATTACTCAAAATTTTAAACGTTTTATAGATCGAATAGAGAGAAAGTGAAATTTTGTGTCAAAAATAATCTAATTTTCGATTGATAACTTTTGAATTAGAAATGGCTGCTTTGACTCAGTTTTAGATTCCTAATCAGTCCATCTTCTAGCAGTTGTGAAAGACTTCTGGAACTCTTAGGGTAAAACTAGGAATCTTTGGATTTTACACTCTATAACTAATACAGGTTCAGATTCAAAACTATTGATTTCTTACTTGCTTACTCACTTCAAGTTAAAAGCTTTATAATAATTTTAAATTGTTGACCTCATATCCAATCTTTTCTACAACAAAAAAGATAATTTCTATAAATATATATAATTTATTTAGATTTATCTTCATCTCCTTATCTTTTTGGTAGTTTCTTTGAAAAAAGAGAAATCTTCAATCAGATTTAATGGATGGAAAATGAATTTCTTTCCCTTTAGTCTGTTGATTTCCATAGGTTCATTGTCCTTTTTATTGAATTTTATTCATTCCATTTATAATTCTTTTTTTATAGGCACTGCATTGTAACATGAAGGGGAGACGAGAAAAGCCTGTATTTTTCCTTCGACTTCAGATAATTATCTTGTTGTTATGTTGGCTTTTTTCAGCATTTTCGAGAAAAATTCAATGTAACAATGCTTTCATTAGGTGAACTTCCTAATTTCGTCAAGGCTAGCTACACTTGTCTTTTTAAGATGATTTAATCTTTTGCTTTCAATTGCAGTTCTTTTGTCCAATCAAAATCTTGTGAAATCAATTTTTTGCTCATTTCAAGAATAATTCTTTGACTCATGCTAGAGAAAAATTAACAATAATACGTTTTTTTAATGGCATTTTCAAATGGATTTAAATTCTGCAGTGATAAATTCCTGGCTTGTCTATAAGAGAAATAGTAACCAACATACACCCATGGATCTTCTAGCATTTCAGCTCAAATTGTCGAATGAATTAGTGAACGATGCCAAACTTGAATCTAGGAAGATTGGAAATAGATCCTGAGAATAATTTAAGACCTCCACGTAAATCTTACAAAGAAAAGGATGAAGAAATTCTCAATCTTTCAAGTATGAAACCTGATATGAACCATCGACCCATGAAAGTTAATTTTGATAAAGATAGAAGAATTTGTATTTTCTGCAAGAAAAAAATCTATTATTTCTGTGCACATTGCAAAATAATTATTGTGTATAAATTCTGCTAATAATTGTTTTCAAATCTCTCATGATAATTAAAATTGCATATGTCGCTTACAAGTAGACTTGATTTTTTTCTAACCCTTTGAGTACCGATTGGACGTATATAACCTCATTTGAAAAACTATGAAGGAGTGATCAGACAAATAAATTATCGAAACAAACAATGATCACATGAGTCTAAATAATAGGATTACAGAAAAAAATTATAGTATCCTTCTATTTTAGCCATGGGAGCGAGAGGGTTAATTACCCAAAGTTATTAAATAAAAGTAAAAGATGATGCCAGTTATTTCGGATATACTCATCAGTGGGATACACGCCAATGATCTATTTTCCAAAATTTCTTCACCATATCCGATTCCTTGATGAAAAAATTGAGAATTCCGTACTTCGATGAGTTTACCCGAAATAAAGTCCTTAATAGTGAATAACTGGCATCATCTTCTTATTTTATTTAATATGTAACCCAGCTCAAAATTATCATATTTGAGTGAATTTTATTTATTCATTTAATTTCTTGATCAAAAAGATGCAACCAGCCGAATTGAAATTATATAGGCCATCTTCTTTTCTAGAGATTAAATGCACCCTAGTTTCTATCAACTTGAAGATAAACCTAATTCTTTTTTATAAATTATTATTGATGAACTACCAGATTCGTATGAATATAAACTATATTATTAAACTAAAAGGGAAAATAATCAGTTCCGGTTACTATGAATCTGATAATAAAATCTTTTCTTTGAGGCATTTCTCTTGGGAAACTTAACAAACAACATTGAAAATAAAAATCGTTTTTTTGAAATTATAACTAAACAATATATCAGACTCATTAAACTCGTAATAAAAAGAATCATGAAAAAAATGCTTCAAGATCATAGAAAAATCTTGGATAACTTTCTCAATTTGAGAATGAAATCAATCGTAGGAGTAGTTCACATTATCCTACGGACATGATAAAACAACGAAATTAACCATGAAGCCCCTCTTTATGATGAGATTACTATTTTTGGAGATAAAAATTAAGAAACTCTTTAAATGGCCAAGATATTCTGGATTTTAGTGATTGGGTAGTAAAAATTCATTGAAAATTGAGCGGCGATTTAAAAATTTTTGGATTTTTAAAACCGAATGACATCATTTTCGGCACATTCTTCGATACAAAATAATGCTTAGAATTTATAGTTCTATCAGAAAAGTTGGTCCTAATATGAGGTTAAAAATTTCACTCTAGCCTAGTGAACATGTCCTTTCAAGATTATATAAGCCATTTTTAGAAAAAGAAATATTTTTCAGTTGATTTATAGTATTTAAAATGCGCAAATGTGAATTGCATTATCAGAGCCCATTCAAAAGTTTAATACTAATCTGAAAAAGGCTTTTAAAGTTTCACATAGAATTGCAGAGTGTCTGAGATTATTTGAAGCTGAAAAAGTGTTTTGATCTTACAAATGATGGGGGGGGATCTAGTAAGCACTACAGAAAATAACAGACTTGAATTTGCCCTTTGATTCGCTTCCTGCATCTTTAATGAAGATGGTGACATTCAAGGCAATTTTTCTACATTTAGAATACATCCAATAATGTAGAGAACCATATTTTTCCTTTACCAGACCCACTTCCACTAATCCAATTATAAAAAATGTATGTTGAATTTATGTTTCAACAGAGGAAGTAAATTAATTCTAGTTTCAATCGTATCTCCTGGATTGCATTCTTGAAAAAAGAATTCTTTTCCAATTCGTGTTGTTATTCGACAAATTGAACATATAAAAATTCATATATAAAATTCAACATATACAATTGGGGTAGATGTAAAAAATTTAATTTTGATAATTTCAAACTGCTAAGCCGCACAAGTTCCACATCATGGCAAACTATTTCAAGTTCAGTTCAAATTTTTGAAAAATATGATTTCTTAGATAGTGACATAATATAGCCAAGTTTTGATTTTTTGACATTTATCACCCAAAAATGATCTCACTACTTTCAAGTAAACTTTTCAATTATAAGAATAAGACTTTTTGGGTTCCTTCTTGATTTTTTATATGCTTAGTTCATTTATGATTTTAATATTGTCTCGACGAAGCTTAAAGTCGAAAAAATTATGAATAAATGATAATTAGGCAGTTCTCTCGTTCGTTAGAGTTAATACAAAATGTTTAAACATGTCTCAATCAAAGTAGGTTTTTAGAACCATGTTTTATACGTAATTAGAACCGTTTCAAAGAGCTGAACCAGATTATGACTAGAGTTAAAAACCGAAAGTGTGAAAAATCTATCTCTAATATACAAGCTAATTGGTATGACGATGGAAATTTTGGAATTTTACAAGATTTGATTTTATTGAATTATCAAATAAAAAACGTTTTTTTTATTTTTTCATGATTTCTTCCAAAAAAGTAGTAAATCTTAAAAAAACTGTTTTACTAATTAACCCTTAAAGTCCAACTGTACCTTTTAAAGACACATCCCACTCAAGCAACTCATCATTATACATTTAAGCCTAAGAATATACTTTGTTTACCACTCATTCGATATCTATTAATGTCCTGGATTACGCAAAAATCTCAGTTTTATCATTAGTCAAACTATAGTGTTGTACTAAAGTTGATTTCTTCCAAAAATTAATTTTAGTTTAAAGCGTTTTCTTTTGAAACCTATGTCTCAATAAAATTTGATTTTAATATACTTGTTGATTAATTTTTCATCGTATCTATTATCGATTTTGATAATTTTGGAAATTTTTGTCAAAGTCTAGCGCAAAAGATGAAAAATCTCGTCTCTAGATTCTAGAGTCTAGAACAATTAAGCTTATATTCTTACTTTGATATTAGTAAGCTTTAGCTTTTGAACGAATTACAATTCCAATCAAACTTGAAATGGAAATTTTTGAGAAGCCTCTTTATTTATGATTCTCTCTATAATTGCACTATTTCTATCCGGTTTACAAGCTCAACTTATCTTGTATGAATTAATTTTCCAATGTGATCCATTTAAAAATTCAACTTAGAATATCAGTCAGGTTATATACCACTTTTTCAGTCAATTCTTATCTCATTAGTAAGAACACTTGACCATGATCAGAGAGAGCTTCCTATCAAGTTATCAAGGTCTATGTTACCATTATTAATCTAAAAAAGATTATTTCTCAACTTTTTTATTATAGTTAGGTGTGATTTATTTATCTTTCCAAAAGATATTTCAACATTCTTTCCCAATTTTTATAAAAATAATAAAATAATTTATCTAAAACAAACAAACCTTTTTTTCTTCAAAATTGAAATTATAATATTGGGGTTCAGCTTCTAAAGATTCCTGATTCTGCCAATTAATGTTTGATATTTTTCCAATAGAACATCACATCTGGTAGGGTTCTTCAGATAGTTCAGATTCTGATTCTTCTGAAAAAATCCTAGGAGGCACCGAAAATAAAATAAAGCATTGATAATAATGAAGCTATTCTCGATAAATTTGGGAATTCATGATTTTTACAAAAATCTCTTTTTTTCATCTAGGTATCGAAATTTTAAAAAGATTTTTTGGTACCTGATTCAAAGTGTACAGTTTTACTGAATTGAGAAAAAAAATTTGAAAGAGTTTTTTCGGAAAATTTTACAGACATTTTAAATTTCGAGATGGTGCGAGTTGAAAATTTTTGTTGATTTCAAGGTCTGAGAGAAACCAAACGTTATTTTTCAGGTACATCATTAGACAAAGAAAATATTTACTCTTATTCATTTTTTTGAAAAACGCACCATTTACGTACTTCTTTTTTTCGATCATTTTTACTGCTTGGAAATTGATAAACTAGGGTGATCCAAGATCATTTCAAAATGACGGGTTTTTCAAAAAAATTAATAAGAGTAAATATTTTCTTTGTCTAATGATGATCCTGAAAAATAACATTTGATTCCTCTCAGACGTTGAAATCAACAAAAAATTTAAACTTAAAGTTTAAAAAATTAAAAAATCATTCAAAAATTTCGATACCTAGATGACAAAATGAGATTTTTGTAAAAATCATGAACTCCCAAATTCATCGAGAATAGATCAAGTTATGATAACTTACCGAGGAGATAGCTTGCTTAGAAATTTTATAATTTTACTCTAGAGGAGGTTTGATTATCAAAGATTCCCTTAAAATAAACCAAATCTGAACTTATTTTATAATTACTTTTTGTTAATACCTGAATCTGAAGAACTTTTGGCTAGTTAAAAAGAAGTTAAATATCTAGAAAATCAGTCGCTCAAAGCAATCATGTACAGGACTTAGTGTTCTTATTATCTGTTTAATCTCTTAAAAAATGGGTTGAAATCTAGTCCCTTATCAAATAGTTACTATTTATTGAGGTGTTAATTGCTCTTTAGATACATTAGATGATTTATTAGATTCCAAAGACTTGAACCACCAATACTGCTAAAAAATTACATATTAAGTTTATAGAAATAATTTTAGCAGGAATATCCCAAAGTTAACCAAGTAAGAGATAGGAAACGTTTTAAAATTTAAAATTAGAAAAAAGGAACCTCTTCTCTCATCATGATCAGCTTCGTTATCAGAATAAAGCCTTTCGGTATGATTCAAATGACGATTCCGGGTTTTCGGAAACATAGGTAAGAATTTTGAAACAGATAAAAAAATTAACAAAAAGTTAGACTTGAAATCTTGCAAATGATAAAAGAATACAATTCCCTTTTTTAATTGAAGGAAACTTACCCTATGAAATAGGAAGAAAGTTTTTGGAAATAAAAAAAAATCCTTTCCACCTCCTATAAAATCCCAATTAAAAGACAGTTATTATTTAGAGGATAGAATTTTTCTTGATTACACTTTCTGGATTGAAATTAGTTTATTTTAATTAGTATCAGATACATTGTTATGATGAAAATGCGATGAATATTCTGGTATTATAAGGCCCACTTGAAAAAAAAACCATATTTTTAAAATTTTGAGCTGACGCCAAATTTTCATATTTTTATAGGTTTTAGCTCAGGATCCCAATTAGACAGATAAAGCAATACCACTGATGATGCTTTAAGAAAATATTAGACATGGATGAAATTTCGTAAAACTAATGAAACCGCCTGTAATTTGTTTAAATATATTAGCTATTTCTAAACCATTACACCATGTCTGGCTGAGTCAACTCTTTAAATGATTCTTGGATCATATAAACAAAATTTCGGAAATTTTCAAATTTTGAACGTTTTTAATTTTAATTTTTGTTAATTATATTCGATTTTATTAATTTTATGTAGTTTTTAAATAGTTTTAATTGTTTTTCATATTTTGGATTTTGAATGTAAAAGATTAAGACATTTTTAATGAAAATATAAATCAAGAGAATATTAAGAACGTTCAAAATTTGAAAATTTCCGAAATTTTGTTTATATGATACAGGCGGTTTCATCAGTTTTACGAAATTTCATCCAAGTCTAACGTATATGGTTTTTTGAATATATCTCTTTCTTACATATTTCCATAAAAGATAGAAATTAAGTTTTGTGTCAAACTGAGGTTCGTCCTTATTTGCTGAGGTGAAATTTAAACAAAAAACCAAGTTTCAGTCATAACTAAAAGAGAAAATATACGACTCCCTTTGTGGTACTCCAGAAGGGATCTCGATTTTTAGATCATTGATAGTAAGAAACTGATGTCAAATCTTCAAAATTGCTGATTATTTTGAGCTCTAAACTTGAAAAAGCGGAAATTTGGCGCATTTTCCAAATTCAAAGACGGTATTATTTTTGTCAAATTAAATTTTTCATTATTATGGGTTTTAAAAGACTAACAGTAGGAAAATATTGAAAATCACATTCGTTGGAAAAATTCGTAATTCTCTTCTTCATAAATTAGCTCAAGTATTGATTGTAAAATGAATTAGCTTCCCAAAAATACAAGTTCTGATACATTCACTAGAGAGAGAATGCTAAAAATTTCAGATAATGAAAATTTTAATTAAAATTCATTCTGCTGTGTGTCATTATTAGATTAAATTTGGGAAAAAGAGAAGATAAAATCAAACACAAGAGGTACACATATATATCGTTTATGCTGAAGTTGGCCATCTCACGGAATGTATATTTTTTTTCATTATTACGCAATACATTCGCATTGAATAATGTAATTGAAAATGAAAAACGAAAAAAATTTCAATTAACTTAATAATAAATAAATATTATTTTAAATAATATTAAATCTGAATGATTTTCACCAATCTAGAGTTTAAAAAGAACCAGATTATTTTTTACCACTTGTTTTAGCTTTATCTCATTTCGATTCGAAAACTATGCATTTTTTCTTATAAAATCATACGCTTTCGAGTTTGTTCTGATATGAAAATATTTTTAACACGCGCCAAGATTTTTTCAATGAATTTTACTACGAGAAAAAACAAAATTAAGATTTTTTTGGTTTTGCAACATTTTGAATGAAAAAGTGTTAAATTGAGTCTTCATTCACATTCAATTCAAAAGAAATTTCTAGGAAATTAGCTAAAATTTTGATGATTAGAGATTTTTGTTTATCAGAACATGAAAAATATCCATTTTGATTTTGAAAAATGTGTTTTTTTCGGTTAAAACATCAATTTTCAGATAAATACTTATTGGCAGGTGAAAAACAAATTTACCTCTTCTTGATTTTTTGAGAATATGCAAGCACTTTTAGATTTTGTATTAATGCTTAGAGTTCCCGACTTGCAATTTGGATAGACTAGGGTTCTTTAGATTCAGAAGGATTCCATAATTTTCCGAATCACCACAATTGTACACTCTTAAATTTTAATTAAAAAAATTTTTCCAACAAAAAAAATATTCCAAAAAGATAGTTTTAACTACAGCTAAAGAACTTAACAAAATCAAGATCAACAAAATTCTTCGTCTAATCTTGATCCTGAAAAAACGTCATTATCTTAGAAATAAAAATTTGGCGCCAATTCGAACAAGACTCAAACTTTATTTTACAAGCAGGATGATTCGAAATCAAAGTTTACCTCTTTTCCATTACACGTGAAGATGTAATTTCCTCCATTCTGCCTTTGCATTCCTTGGAACAGTTGGTGTCCCTCAAAAATATTCTTAATAACAAAGATATTAGTGGATAATAAAAACATTCATCATAAATTTTGCCCAGCTATCTGAGTTGATTCCTCTTAATAATACCAGTTTGTAGTTGTTCATACAGCTATCTCTCTCGTCTGTTCTTGTACAAAATTTGTTCAAATTTAGTAATTATAATTATTATTCTGCTATGGTATTTTTTTCTACAATTAAAAATGAAAAAATCCCTACGTGAACAATCTTCTCTGTGATGATGATACCATAATCCCCTCCTACATAGAAAAAGGAAGGGTGGAATGCTCTTCTCTTTTTCAGCATTTTTAACAATAATAATAATAATTTACATTTACTAATACAATATTATTATTATTTATAGAACATTGTTTTCAAGTACCAAGTAATGATGATATTTGGATAGGTATTATCAACTATATAATATCTATCCATATAAAGGATAGAATAATATTTTTTAATGACATAAAAAAAGAAATTTCCCCATCATCCAATGGACAAGGAAAATAATCCTGCTGAGCCTATTTCTCCTTTGTCGTCTTCATTACTGTGTGTGTACATTTTCAACATAATTATTGTGTGCTTAGAATGATTTAGTTCAAGTCTTAAATCATTCTCGCGCATTTTACAATATTAAGCATCATCGCAGATGTTTAATTAAGCCAAACGAATGTGATGAAATGAGAGGAGTTCCTGATGATGAAGAAGTTTAACTAGACCTGAAAATCAATATGGTTCACTAGACCTAAAACTACTGGAATCGTTCAAAATTCACGATACTTCTAAGTAGTGTGAAATTTATTTTAAGCAAACAACTTTCAAGAAGAACTACAGAGTAATACATTTTTGTTTAGTGCCGATGGACATGAGATTTCTCAATTTTTGATTTTTAACCAAAAGATCCCACCAAACATAAAAGGAACTAAAAATTCTTAAGAATTAAAAATTAAAACTCTATTGTAAGTAGTCAGATTGATTTTGCTTTGGTAATGAAAATTTTATCTCAGGAGAAAATAAAACTTTTAAAGATGTTTTTGATCAAATGCCTTCTACAGTATTAGAGGAAAATTTCAAGTTATTGTTATTGCTTTGTAAACGCTCATTGATTTTTTATGAAAAATTCCCTAATTAATGATTCAGAACCTGTTATACGTTAATTTTTAATTATTAAAAACAATGAAAAATCAGACTTTAAACATTGTTTGTGCAGCCTAATTCGTGAATCATTCCTTCTACAACTGTATTTTTATATTTGGGGAATTAATAAAATAAATATATATTAAAATTTAATTTATTTCATCTCTAACTGTTTGTATTCATTAGTTTCAAAAATATTATTGTTGATTCATTTTTTTTGGTGTGGACGATTTTTATTTTCGACTCTGAAGTTTTTCTTGGCGTCATTATCTGTCTGTTTATTTCAAATATTTATATTAAAAAAATTTTCAGGAATATAAAAGTTTCATTAAAAATCCCTTTTCTGTAAAGAATTTTCGTTTTACCGAGTAGGCTTTTAGAGCATTTTGTCTATGATTTATCTGGTTTCAGGATTCCATGATGTTTATAATTGAGATTATAGGAATCAACATTAAATCACTCAATTACAATGAAATCAGCAAAAATTCTCGAATCCAAGTTAAAATAAAATTTTAATTCTAAAATGGTCTAATTCAATGCAAAACCTCTTCTTCTCTCAAATTAAAAATTTTCGATATTAGAGGAGACGTTGACAAAATTAGTGAGCAAAATTGTTGGCTGAATTTCAACACTTGATACGTCTTATTCTCTGGAATCCATGAGTTTCGCATTGCACTGTATAAGAAGTCTCAATTTCAGGCCCTACACAATCGGATTTTTTGATGAAAAATCTTCATAGCCTTTAATTCAAATTTATTTAGGTCAACCAATCTTATTACCGAGAATCAAGATCAACAAACTATATTTTATAGCTGAATATCTTGTTAATCTTGAAACCTGGTAACAAGTTTATCAAAATATTCCGTTAGTCTTAAGACTAGCTGATAGTCTTAAGACTATCAAAGATTCCAGTTAATCTTGAAACCTGGTAACAAGTTTAACAAGCCAAGCAATCGATGCAGTAAAAACTATCAGGTAGTCTTAAGACTATCAAGAGTAACAAGATTAACGGTAACATATAGAAATCACTTGCTGCATTCTGATGGGTCGAGATAAATAATTAGGAGGTAAATATTCGTGTTTCAATAAAAATAAGATGTTTCAATAGAAATATTTTTACTGTAAAAAAAATTACTAGAGCACTTTACAATATAAAGAGCACTTTTTCAATATTAGAAAAGAAGCTTAACGTTATTAGTGGAATCATATTTTACAAGCTATTTTTCTAATAAATGGAGAATAAATGAATGGTTCTTTCCTCAAGGCTTTACTGTAATATTTCAATATAATCTCATAATACGCAGGAATATTGTTCCATTCTAGCTATAGGAATTTCACCAAGGTCTCCTCTAATATCGAAAAATTTTCGACTAATTTCGTAAAATGACTGTAAATGTAAAAGATGTATCTCATTATATTTTGTGAAAAACATATTTTTTCTGTTTATTTCTGAGCTGTATTGGAATGTTGTTTAGCAGGTTTGGATTCCAAGCATTTTCCACATATAAAAATACCATCTTTGCAGACGATTCCTGTTTTATCGACTAGGCTTTCCGAGCACATGAAGCAGCTCAGGCATTCTAAATGCCAACTTTTATCCTTCTCTGTGATATACCTGGTTTCATCGAGATCTATGATGAGTTTCTTGCAGGAATCACAGGTTAAAGAAAACAAAGCGGTATAGCAGTCAGTGCAAAATTGTTTACCATCCCTGGTGGCAAACTTTTCACCAGCCAAAGTCTTTTTGCAATTCTTACATAGGAAACAAGTCTTGTGGTATGCCTCTCCATCATAGGTTACTCCCCCATCTTTTATAGGTGATTTGCATTTTTTGCACTTTTTAGTGTACTTTTCATCATGGCATTTAATACAGATTGGTTTTTTATCCTTGAGCACAAATTTCTTGTCATCAATCGGCTCCTTACATTCGAAACAAACAAAACATTTATTATGAAATATTTTCCCGTCATAGCTAAAAATATTATCGTTCTTCTTCAGGATCAGCTTGCAGATTTCGCAATTTTGGCCGAATTTCTGTTCGTGACATTCTTCGCAAAATATTTCGCCATCCTCTAATAGGAAAGGCTTATCAACTATAGAATTTTTACAATATGAACAATTGAAGCATTCCTTGTGCCAATGAAAATCCCTTGATGTGAGCTCTTCACAGTTGGCCTTAATAATACGCTTGCAGAGTTTACAGGTGTTTGCCAAGTATTTCTCAAAGCAATCGATGCAGTAAAAACAATCTTGACGCTCAATATATTCTAGTCCAGCCAAAATCTTTTCACATCTACTACACTTTTCAGGCATTCTTGATCAAGTTTTACTTGTCTCTGATCTGATATATAATACAAATTATATAAATCAATCTAATCAATTATTTCATCACCAAAGTAGAAAATGAAAGATTCTATTTTCCAATGAAGTTAATCAACAGTGAGCTCATATTTTGACGATATAAAAAAGATTTACTCAATCATTTTACATTTTTAACAATTTAGTTATCAAGTTTCAAATTTTTAAGATTTCTAAGCAAATTTTTTGAAATTCTCGGGAAGCGCGTTTTACACCTCATTCTAAACATTTCTGTAGGTTAGAAGGCTTTTGAAAAATCAATCAGACAAGAAAAAAACTTTGATAAAAATAACAGGTTACATTAATTTATTCGTGAGTTCATTTTTGAATTAATTTAAACTTTGGTTTTTCAATTGAGCTGTTAAAATATATTTTTACATCTATTAGATATTGCCAAATTCCCGATTATTCAAGTGTAATCCTTGGCGGTTAGAGCTGACTATAGGGGAAGATTTAATGAAGGTAGACTTTTTCATTTCTATTCCAAGTCTAAAAGAGTCAGTCGGAGAGCTTAGCTCGGTTTGGCAACTTGACGTACAAATCGTTTTAGTGCAAATTTTTTTACAGGATTCCATGGGGGTCGAGATTAAATTAAAAAACAAAATTTCTCAACTCCAATTTTGGATAAAATTCAAATTCTACAGAGGCGACATAAAGACCTTTTCTTCTCTCAAATTGAATGTAAAAGATGTTTCTCATTATAATTTATATATTTTGTGAAAATAATCTTCATATCAATCAGATTCATAATTTTTCTGTTTATTTCTGAGTTGGATTGGCATGGTGATCAATATACATTGAATTCCATGCAGTTTTCACATGTAAAGGTCCCTTTTCTGCAGAGTATTCTCGTTTTACCAAGTAGGCTTTCAGAGCACTTGGAGCATTTGAGACATCCTAAATGCCAACTTTTATTGTCGTCTGTAATATACTTGGTTTCATCAAGATCTATTATGGGTTTCTTGCAGGAGTCACAAGTTAAAGAGGACCATGTGTTAAAGCAAGCAATGCAAAACAGTTTACCATCTCGGGAGGCATTCTTTTGACCAGCCAAACTCTTTTCACACTTACTGCACTTGTCTGGCATTCTTGAACAAGTTTGATATCTGATCTGATATTTCTATTCTCTCGAGTTATTAAATTTGAGATGATGTAATAACTCTATGATGTAATAGAGTTATTACATCATAGAAAACTTGAAGAAACCTTTGTACCAATAAAAACTTTTTGATGCTTGTCTAAAACCAAATATCTGATAATTTTTTAGACCTTGTAATCCTATTAAGATTATTTTGTAATGTTGGTCGATAAGATGTTGAGAATTCATGTTCTTTTCAAAAATCTCAATTTTTCCAGCCAAAAAGTCGAATTAGTTGAAGGTGACTTGACCGATTAAAGAGATTGAATCTAATTTAACAAACCATAGAAATAGAAAAAATGGGAAGGTCCGAGTCACCAATTTTGCAAATATCCCTTTTTGAATATTAAAAATTTTCCAAAATATCTTTGCGAAATCTTTGACAATCAACCATCGCACTTCAAACTTACAAAGAATATTCTTCCCTAAGAAATTTCATTAGAATTTACTGTGGGTACGAGAGGGTTAAATTCTTTCAGATCCCATTATAGAATAGAAGAGAAATTTGGTTCTTCCATTCTATATCACTGTGAATAAGCTGTTTTCATCGACAAATATTTTTAACAAAAAGGAATTTTTATTATTAATTTGATGCAGTTTCTAAAATAATCATTAAAACTTGTTAATTCAAAATGCAAAATAATTTTACATTTCCATACCACAAACATTTTATGCACTCAGCAGAAATCCAAATCGAATAAGTCTGTTTAATTCATTTGAAAAATTATTTAGTCACCTAGGTAATATTATTATTTTATGGAGAATAAATGTATTTATTTAATAATGAATTTAGGCTGTACTTTTTACAAGTAAATTTTTGTCCATGCTTAACTTTAATCGAATTGGACACAGAATGATCCACAGACTCGGATGAATATTTGTGAAATAACTGAAACCGCCAATGATTTTGTTAATATAATATTTGGGATATTTTTGAAATAATTTTACTTGCCTTACTTCTTTTAATGCATCTCATGCGAGATTCTAAATCACTGTTGGAACATTTGGATGGCCAATGACTGAGAATACTAATGTTGACTTAAGTTTAAATGAATTTTATTAATTAACTAATTTTAGATCATTTTTTAGTCAATCAAAAAAAATTCAAAATTTTGTTTATATCATATTGAGATTTGGGGTTTAAATTTTCACTAAAATTTTACCCATGTTGAATAATCAAGATATATTCACGACGGAAAAACAGAGCCCCGAAATTTTATTTTGAATTATCTCAGTTTAAGTATAGTTTTTCTCTGATATTTGATGCGATTTCATTGAAATAGTTCAAAAGGTTTTAGTGTGCCTTTGAATGGTTTTTCTCAGAACTTGGTTCAGCAAAAATGTTCTTTCTATGTAACCATTATCTAATCACTACTATAAAGGCAGCAAGTTTAAGTTTGCAGAGTTGGGTCTGGTTTAAATTAACCGTCGCGAGCCACCAACGATACTTGGCCATGTCAGCTGCTTGGCAAATATCGGAACCGAGGTCAATTTCGATTAGTTTAGTCGCCTCTTCTGACAATCAACAAAATGCCTCTTATGTAGAAATATTTAACCCTTTTAGCTTGATACTAATGGATTCTTATCATAAGTAATTCTTTTGATGTTTAAATACATATTTCAATGTTGGGATATTTTAGAAAAATATTTTTTTCTATCTTAAAGATCTAGAGAAAAAGTATATATCATGTCAATTAACATAATCTTTCATTTTCTTTAGTTTTTCTTCTTTTGTTCTTATTTCAAGGTTTATTTTAATTTGTTTCTATTCTGTCGAAAATTCGGATAGATTAAAAGAAGCTTTCAATGAATAGTTTTCAAAGATTCTCCATATTGTAAAATAAGTCAATGGTTTGGTTTTAGCAGTTTAGTTTCACCTATTCGAGGGATAATTTGAATATATAGGCAATTAATATTAATAATCGATATACTTCACATTAGAAAGGAAAATTTTCAACTTATACTCTTTCTTATTAAAAAAAATTACACAATTTTTAAAATTTCGTTCAAAGTAACTTAAAAAGAAAAAAAAACAAAAACCAGTTATAACCCTAATCTAAATACTTCTATTAACCCTATCGAGACGATGACAAAATTAATGAAGAAAAAGACTCAAAATTGATTTAAAACTAATATTCTAATTGAGTTTCTAATGGGAATTCTTTTGATCCCATCTAATAAATTCGATTTCCTATTGAATTTAAGTAAGTTGTAGTTGAAAACGAAATTTTACCATCTCCATCTCTGAGACTTTTTGGCAGTGATAGTGTCAAAGTTACATATTTTTTCATAAATCTCTTAAATTTGATCTTATCACTTTCAAGTTGACATCGAAGATTTACAGGTTTTTGATAGAAATAGTTGATCCGTTAGACTTATTCCACAAATACTAAATTGAAAATGATTAGGAGAATTAATATTTTAGCTTCTATCATGAAAGAAATGGCCGAAATCAAATTAAGCAAATTTTTATCACGTTAAGATTTCCAGTAATCCTTTTTCATAAGTGAGATAAAATGTCGATAAATGTCGAAAATCATTAATCAGTCGATAATTTAATCCATAACTGTAAGAATCCTTCAGATCAATTACTGGTACCGTAAAAAATTATTTTCAAAAACTCCTTATTTTCGAATTCATTCAATGAAAATTAAGAAACTTCTTTTTTGTTAATTTACCGACATAAGTGATGCCTACAATAAAGTGGTCTTTCTCTATGCTCAGAAACGTTCTAAAAAAGAACGAATTATTCAAGACAGGCAATCTAAAAGAGCAATTTTATAATCGTTTAACTAAATTACAATATTTTTGAAAGGTCCATTTCGTCGTTATTTACCTTGAAAACGATGTCGATTTTATGTCGATTTCGTGAAGTAAAAAATGTCGAAAAATTTTACCGGCCTACTTATAACACTACTTATGACATGAAGTAAGCGATTTGAGTAAAAAAATATCTTTGACTCATTGGTTACACAAACAAAAATGTAGAATTAGAACATTGATACTTTTAAAAATAATTTCCCTTTTTAAAAGTTGCTTTAAAAGTACCTAGATTTCTTTATATGCAAACAAAAATATATCAGCTTTTATCACCACCTTTCGAAGGATTCATTCACGAAATAGTATATTTTAAAAATATATATATTTTGAGGTTTCTATTGTTAGACTATCTTCTTGCTTCCCTGTACATTTTGTTGATAATTTTTATTTGATGTAAAAGAAATTTACATGTTAATATAACTATAGCTAAAAGAGATAATTTTTACTGCTTATAATAATTGTAATAACTAATGTAATTTCTTTGACATACAACTCTTTTTGAAGAGTATTCTTTTGTTTCATATCTCTCTCTCTCTTGGTTTATTTATATGCTACATGCTACATGATATAAATTTTATTATTTTTTCGATAGAATTATTATTATTTCTTACAGAATACTTCCTTCATTAAAACGACATATAATACAGAGTGATAATGATCACTCTAGAATTCGTTTTGTTTAGCGTTCTTAATCGTTTCTTTTACGAGTTTTCTTCTTCTTTAAAAATTCTGTATACTACTATATTAGAAGAAGAGAATGTCGATTTACCTGAATTCAATTGATCTGATTAAACTTGTATTAGTAAGCTTTATTTTTTTATTCTTAAATAAAAGCGACAAGAAAACATGTAACTTGATTGGCATATTTTTTAAAACACTTTTTTTACTTTTTAGAAAGTTGAATGGTTTCTCTGAGATAAAACATTCATATTCCACTCCTCCCAACTAATAATATTCAATTAGTTATGGTGTGAAAAGTTTCTCTTGCCTGAAAAAACCATTCCTTCTTGTGTGCTTATGGAAAGGACGAAAGAGGACAATCAAACTGTAAAAGAAATATTTTATACGTCTCTTTAAAAACATTTACGAATGTTAAATAACTTTGTGTTAAGAAGACCCAAAGATCAATGAACTTGTGAACAACACCTAGTCAATACGAAGATAAGAATTTTTGATTTTTACAAAATTCTCAATTTTTCATCAAGGAATCAAGATCATGAGACCCACTTACACGATAAGAAATTATGGCATATTTCAAATCAAATTTTTGACACACATTAAATCTTCAGAATTACATTTCCTTTTTTCTCTTATCTAGATTAACGAGTTTTAATCATCTTCCAAATTCAACAAAAGTTTTCAAATCAAAGTTCAAAAAGCATCTGCTCAGAAAAATATTTCTTTGGGATAAATAAAATAAATTTTACCAGTTATATTAATTGACTCTTCCGACATTAAATGATGGTCTGAATTTACTACTGTAATACCATAGTAAAAAAATCTGATCCATTGAAATCTAACTTTTCAAGCTTAGAAGTTAGAAATAGGACATGTGAGTGAGTAATAAGAGATGAACAGGGGATCTGGCCTAGTAGTTAGTAGGGTTGAAGACTCCGAGTTTGAATTTCGGCTATAGTTTCAATGACGAAACGCTTAAGCTTACACTTGCTTGTCCGATTTCTAACATCTCGGTGTGAGAAGCCAAGTTAGATTTCGATGTACTTGAATTATAATTATCTAAAATATATTGACGCTAATGTAAAAATAGAAAATTCTCCTCATCATGTCAACTAGCCTTATCTAGAAAACGCTTACAACAGCTCTAGTTGAACCTCAAATAACTAACTAAATGAAACTTACAATAAAATCCAAAGGCTGAGCAATAACCTATACAATAGTTTCACCCTCACTAGGGATCGTCGGTAAGCCTTACGCCTGCTCCCAGAATCAAACCTATTATTTAGGTATTATGTTCGCTGGGCAAGCACTCAACCACTTAGTCCGACCCAGATTAACCTTGTAGGTGGGAGATTTATTTATGCTTATTACTTACTTGGACAAAATTTTGCAAAATTACTTAAATCGCTCATCGATATGAAAAAACTAATCTTCAATTTAAATATAATCTCACCAAATTTCGCTTCAAAATACCTTTCCATGCTTCTGGAATAAGATTTAAAAAATTGTGAAACTTTTTTAATTTACAACGTTTGTTTATTGTTTTATATTCATAATTTTAACTTGAATTCACATTATTTCTTTACATAAAGTTGTAAGAATGACTTAAATACTAATGAAATTGTTTAGTTAAATAGTTCAAAACGAAATTTCTCTTATTTTTCATGAATATTACAATTTTGATAGGTCAAAAAACGTTTTAAATTTAAAAAGTTTCACAATTTTTTAAATCTTATTCCAGAAGCATGGAAAGGTATTTTGAAGCGGAATTTGGTGAGATTATATTTAAATACTTGAAGATTAGTTTTTTCATATCGATGAGCGATTTAAGTAATTTTGCAAAATTTTGTCCAAGTAAGTAGTAAGCATAAATAAATCTCCCACCTACAAGGTTACTAATACCAAACTTATTTATTCAACATTGAGCTTTGCTAGACTCTAATGAGCCTTCTGCTTGTTATTTACTATCATAAAATCCTGAATAATGCTAGAGTATGTCGATAGGAAGAAGCCTCCCTATTAGCCAACTTTCAGCTATATCTGGAACTGCCGAGTTTCATTGAGTTAGTGAATTGAGGTTCAACTAGAGCTTCTGTAAGTTAAATATAAGCAGAAGTCTCATTAGAGACTAGCATCCCCTCGGCAGTTCTAGATAAGGTTGAAAGTTGGCCTAATAGGGAGGCTTCTTCCTATCGACTTACTCTAGCATTATTCAGGATTGTATGATAGCAATAATATTAGTTCAAACTTTAAATTCATTCAAAAATATAATAATAAATATCCATTTACAAGAGAATACATTTAGTAATATTATTCAGGGTAGAAATATAATATTTTAAAGTATTTGTGGTAAAAAGTCAGTCTACCTCTTCATTAGTAAGTCGTGATAAGATAATATATGTTTACTTATATAATTGTAAAGATTTATGAATGTAAAGATATATATTTCGAGTTTATAATGTTAAAAAATTCTATAGAGAAAATTGTTTAATTCTTCTTCACTCGTCTTTTTTGTGCCAGGTAAAAATGTCACCAAGTAAAGATGGAGATAAAAACATAAAATTTTTACTTATTTTTAGAAAAAAAAATAAATCAATTTGTTTAAATGAATATATATTTCAAAAGATATGCTTCGTATGAAAATTATCAGATGAAAAGTTATGTTAAATATGATTTTCTATTATTAAGGATCTACCATCTCTTTTAACTCCATGACAAGAAAACTAAATTAATAGCTTACAAGCAAAATTTTTAATTTACATTGAAACTTTAAATGCGATTAGGTCACTGTATTTGGCAGTTTTACGAATAATTCTTAAGGTCAGATTTTCTTGATCCTTAAAATCTTTGAATGCAAGATTTCATTGTTCAATACTTTGTTGAAATTCGTAAAAATGAAAGTTGGCTATAATAACGACCAAATTTCCAAAATGAAATCCTATGATTGGCTTCTTCTGATTTGAAGACGATGAACTGAAGGGGGTAACGTCTGAATCGAAATTTAGAATATTTCGGAAGAAATCTTGTGTTATCAAAGTGCTAAAATATTCTCTCGTATTTCTACAAGTCAGAATAAATATCAAGATAATCTTGGATAAAAAATAACCTGTTAGCTCTGTGAAAAAATTATAGATGAAACTGAATTATTCATTTTAAGGAGACACAAGACATCGAACCAAGAGAGAATTTTATTGCTTTTTAATTAATTCCCATTATTTTGTAAAGATTTTATATATCTTGATTATTATTATATAATACATTTATGGATTGAACGACATACAGTTCTGAAGAATAAGCCAGTCACCTTAAAAAGCCTTCTTTCATATTCACTTTCAGCAGAAAGACGTATAGAATAACAAAATCTTTGGATTTGTGAAAAAATATGGTTGATGCATTTTTGTCGAATTTTCCCTGACTCATTGGGCTTTATTAAGATTCCTTATTATAGTCATAAAAGTATCAATCAAATTGCAAAAGTTCGTCTATAGATCAATTAGGATGATATTTGAGCTTGAGACATTGCAATCAAAAATGCAAAAGAATATTTAAATTAAATATACATACGTGTTATTACTTTGAAGTAATTATCTAAACTTATACATACTATTTATTTTTTTTAAATTTTAATGATTATATTGTGCTTCTTACATAGGTAGAACGAAGCTATCTACAAGATCAAATGATCATCTGAACAGGGATAGTCTGCAGTAACTAGATATATTAAACTCGAAAAATATGTTGCCTCAGTTTCGAATTATTCCGTTTTATACAAAAACCCTTGTGATGACAATTTAGATGTAAGGGTTAAATAAAAATTCTTTATTAAAAAACTATTGATATCTCCATTTATGCTACTTAAAATAATTATTGAAGAGTTTTGGTGATTTTTCAGCTTGCATATTATTCTATATTTCTTCATCTTTTACTATGTCTTTCAATTTATGGTAATCATTAGGCTAGGGTGAAATCATTTTTTCTCCGAACAACTCACGAGAGGACTTACTTTTCTGATAAATTTTAATACTCAGATCATGTTTTGCATAATTTTAAAGCATGAAAATCATTCTCCATTATGTCATTGCCCATTTTCCCCACAATATCCCACAGACATGATAAAACAACGAAATTTAGCATTAAGGTCCTCTTAATGATAAGATAGCTAATTTTGAAGATAAAACTTAAGAAATCTATTAAATGGCCAAGATAAACCGGATTTTAGTGATTGCGTATTAAAAATTCATTGAAAATTGAGTGGCGATTTAAATTTTTTGGATTTTAAAACCGAATGACAAATGGACTTCATGAACTATTCCATTCCCCTTTTAAAATCCGACTATTACATCATTATTCATTACCTTGATATCTCAAAGGCCTTCGACAAACTCAAATTCTCTTTCATCAAACAAAAACTTATATATTATAAAATTGATCCCTATATTATTAACCTTATTATGTTTTTTCTCTGTAATAGAGTTCAATATGTTGAATTTAATAATACCACCAGTAGTCTAGAACGCATCAATTCGGGCGTTCCCCAAGGTTCCTCTATCGGTCCCCTTCTCTTCAATATTTGCTTCGCTGATATTCAGCTCCCAGAAGGTACTGAGGGTGCCCTCTTTAAATTTGCTGACGACTTAAAGTTCGTCTTCAAGGTAAAAAATGCCTTAGATATAATAAAAATCAACCATAATTTCTCCCTTCTTAAAGATTCACTCGAGACCATGGGGCTCTATATAAA